>JAVHLU010003281.1:0-12123 GCA_036785755.1 Colletotrichum ledebouriae
GTATTATTAGTATTATTAGTATTATTATTATTATTATTATTATTATTATTACTACTACTATCTTTGGTAGTATTATTATGAAATTGTGATTTAATATATATAGATAACTCTTTCTATTAAGTAATAAAGGTGTTTTCTAGTATAATAACGTCTCTTAACTATTACACCTTTTTATAGCCTCTAGCTACTATATACTGATTTTACCTACTTAAGTATAATAGACCTTCTAACTCCGCGCCTCCTAATAATATATAGCCTTCGGTTACGTGATTATAACTTTCCTAACTATAGCTATACTTATATATACCCTACTAGATAGCCTCACGATCTTTAACTTTATATTAATAATAACGTGGTTTTTAATTATTTAAACTACGAAACTATCGACTTATCCTCTTATATACTACCCGCGCTACTATTAAATACCGCCTCTATTACCGCTTTATCCGCTAGCTATACCGTTATTAGTAACGCTCTCTCTATATTATTAGCATAAGCTATTGAGCTCGGAATTACGCCGCAGCCCCTTCGCAAAAAGACTACAACAAATTCACCTAGTTCGCAGGTATAATTCGGGAAACACTATATAGGTATTTTAACCTATACCCTCTACTAGTTAAGGAAAACAATATAGGAACCCTATATGTTCCTACTACTCGCAAGCAAACCCTCGCATAGAGTCGGACGCGCGCCGCACCGGGGCCGGCTGTGTATTGTCAGGAGGCGCGGAGTTAGAAGGTCTGTTGCACTTGAGCAGGTAAAATCACTATGCAGTGGCCAGAGGCCTAGCGTAAGCTATACTTACTAGCGTTTAAGCCCTAATAGGCCTGGGCTGCCTAGGCTGCCTAGGCTGCCTCTACCTTAGTAATATAGCGGACCTGCTTAAAGAAGGGCTACTCTATAGGGTATATAATAACCTACTAAACTTCTACTACTAAGTTTACTTACTTAGCTCTAATATTATTATACCTTATAGAGTCCCCTATAGGAGTATTAAGGTAAGCCCTCTTAAGGGCTATATTAATAATATACTCTCTATATATAGCGGAGTAGTTAATAAAAGAGCGGGTTTTATTAATTATATTAAAGCTAAACTCTCTAGTAATCCCCTCTATATTATTTATATTAAAGGGTATACCTCGCTTAGGCTTAGTATATTTATATATAAAGTTTAGTATTAATATAGTTAAGGGATAAGGATAAGAAAGAGGGAGAGGTATAAAGCCCTGCTTATAGTGGGATAGGATAAGATAGACTTAGCTGCGTAGCTTTTGAAAAACTCCCTTAGCGCACGGACCTGTTATAGGAAGACTATAGAGTAGAGCGTAGAGGAGAGGAGCGTAGCAGACTTTAGTATTATATATATAGATATTACTATAATTAGTACCTTAATAATCCTATACCTCGTTTTTTAGTATTTTCTTAGCGAATTAGCACCTAATTTAGATAATCTCTTTTAATTAGATCTACGAATTATTCTATATATCTTTTAAGCCTACTCTTAATATTCTTATTTAGTTATAAGTAGAGCTATTTTATTTATTATCTTTCTAGTTTCTATTAGTTCTAGCCCTTTCTAATAGTACCTAGAGGCGGATTCTTTTACTTTTTTTAATAGCTTTTATAGGCTTCTTAGAGAGTTAGGTGCCTTCGCTACGTCTATATATCCCCGCTATTAATATATATATATATATATAATTAATCTACTTTAAATATAATAATAACTTAAGAAATTTATAAATAACGAATAATAATAATATAAATAATAATAAAAGTATAGTTTAAAGAGAGGAAGATATTTATAAACCTACCTTAGTTCTAAGGGAATAGTAATAGCTATGCTTTCTTATAGAATTAAGGTAGGAATAATATAGACCTTAAAATCCTCCCTTTCTCTCCTTTTTTTATACTATTAGTAGGTTCTAGCGAGCGTATTCCTTTCCTTACCCCTTATATATTATTATAACTACTATTATTTAACTAGCGAGTTATAGCTAAGGTAGCTAAGATAGTTATATATAATACTAATATAGAGATTAGTAGTCTTACTAAGCTAATAAGTATAGTAAGATTAATTAGATTAGTAACTAGAGACTAATAAACCCCCTTACTATTATAGCCCTAAGTACTAAGAGCGATATACTAACTTTTAAGAGATATTAATATAGTAAAGCTATAAATTCTTCTAAGATAAGAGCGTTATTAGGAAGATCTTTCTATATTAAGTAATAAGACTTAAAGTAGATCTATAATAGCTTAGAGTAATAGGATTGAGGTTACTAGACCTTTCCTATATTTATTTAGTTATTTAGTTTATATTATTTCTTTTTTTATTTTATTTAAAGAAAAGTATAACTACCTATTTTATCTTTCTATTTAGAAGATATTATAATAATAACTTTATTTTATTAACTAGAAAACTCTATTACTTTAACTATATAATATTAACTTCGATATTTATAAACCTATAAATATTATATTTTCTTCTTCTTTAGCTAACTTAGATATTAGATCCTCTTCTAATAAGGGGAAATAGCTTAAAGAGAGATTTATAGGAGCTTTATTTATTAAGATATAACCTCGTGCTATAGGAAGGCTAGCCTCTAAGAATAATATAGATAGGTCTATAAATCCTACTTCTAAGATAGGAATAACGCTTTTAAGTACTCTATATTCCCCTAAAGAATATTATACTAATTAGGATATTATAGCCCTTGCTAATCTCCTTATAAGACGCCCTATTATTATAGTAATAACTCCCTATTTAACTAGAGCGCCTAAGTTTATTAGTACTAATATCTCTAACTTTATTACTAATTATAAGAGCTTTTTAAAGTATTATTATAAGACTAATAATAATATAAAGAACGAGGTCTATATATATAGCTCTAGTAACTATTAAGATATAGTAAAATCTTATATTAGTAAAGCTAAGACCTAGAAGGAAGCTAAGGAGAAACTTCTATATTAGTTCGGATTTATAGACCTAAAGTCTTATTAGGACCTTAATAAGGACCTTTAGAACCTAGTTATAAGATCGTATATTAAGGATAATAACCCTTCCTAGGTTATAGTATTAATTACTACTATTTAATAGCTTTAATAGAGAGCTATCTAGTATAGAGACCTAGAACTTACTAATACTAAGCTTATTCGTATTACTTATTACTACTTTTTAGAGAGAGCTATAAGAGCTATAGCTTAAAGCCTTAGCTACTAGCCTATTAAGGTTATTTTAAAGTAATAAGTTATAATAGAAGATACTCTAATTAAATAATTTACTACCTACTAGGAAATTTAATAATTATCTAGCTTTATTAAGCCTAAACTAATAATAATACTTTAAGTCCCTATAAAAATAATTCTAATAAGGTAGAGGGCTAAAGCTAAGGAACCTTCTATAGCCTAGACTACTAGCTAAATTATTAACTCTCTTATAGAGAACTTTAGGACCTTAAATATTAATAGGGCTAATTATAAGATAGATATCTTAACCCTTATTAAGAGAGTTACTAGCTAAGGAGATAATATTTTTAATCTAAATACTATAAAAGCTATTAAACCTTATAAATAATAATATTAGGACTATTTATAGACTTAATACTAATAATAGGAATACTTTTACTTATAAGCTAGATATAGGGATTACTAAGGAGGATATTAGTAATACTAGGGATTTAGAAGAGGTAGAGTAAGAGGAGGCTATAGAGGCTTCTAGTAAGATAGAGCGCTATAGTACGTGCCTTTTTAGGCTATAGGGGCTTGCTAGTTTAATAGCGCTATTAACTATATCGTTATTAGCTATATTAAGTATCTCGAGGCTAGCTAGAATAGGGTCTGCTATTATATATTGCCCTACTACTTTATTAATACCCTAGATATAAGCACTAAGGTTAAGATAGGTATTATTAATAAAAGCTATAACTATAAATTAACTAATAGCTAGACGATTTTAAAGTATATTCTAATTAATAAGGATACCTTTATATACTATATAGTTACTACGAGTAAGTTAGTAGAAAAGTAGTAGCTAAAGCTTCTAGAGGAGGTTATAAGAGTTATTAGGTATAATAAGAGATACTATAAACTATCTATTAGCTTTGTAAATTTATTAAAAGATATTACTTAATTATATAACTTTATAGATATAATATTAGCTTTAAGCTAAAGAACTAGTATATTAACCTAGTAGAAGATATTCTTACTATAGAAAGAGGGAAAGCTAGAGGTTATTATATAGAACCTTATAATACTTATTATTACTAGGCTCCCTAGATAGTAGACCTACTTATAATTCGAGACCCTCCTATTTAAATTACTTAGAGAGTTATAGAGCTCCTAGATAATAAGGAAGATACTAAAGATACTATATTAATAGATACCCCTAAGGAATAAGTTAAGTAATAGAAGTAGGATAAGTAAGATAAGCCTCGAATTTAATATAGTAATTTATAAACTAGCTATACTCTTACCCTTAAGCTATATAATAAGAGGGTAAATAGGAAGGCAGCTATCCCTAAAGCCTTCTTTTATTAGACCTAGCTTAATTAGAATAGAATAGTTTATAATACTACTAAAGCTATAATCGCTAAGTATAAGGATAGATATAACTTAAAGGTATATAAGGTCTTCGTTTCTATTAATATTACGCTTCTAGATTAATTTAATAAAATAAGAGCTAGTAATAATAAGCTATAAGAATAAATAGATCAATAGAATAATAATAAGAACTATACTAAAGGCTACGTAATTTTAGTTACTATCTCTATAGACTTACCTAAGGATTTATAAACTAAGGTAATTTAATTTAACTATAATATAATTAATCTTATTTTTAAAATAAGTATTATAATAGAAGATTAGGATTTAGTATTACTTCTACTACTAAGATATATTACTATCCTAGACTTCGTTATAACCTACTAGTAGATTACTATTACCCTTTATAGCCCTGCGAATATATTAATTAGGGGGATTATTAATAGTAGCTCCGCTATTAACTTTATTAGTAAAAGTTATATTAAGCGCCTAGGCTTATAGAGCGATATAGTTAAGATAAATATAGGGATCTATAAGATTACTAATAGAGAGCGGAGGACCTAATTTATAGGTATAATTATAAATAATATTTATATTAGTAGTAATTAGATTTAGGATATTAGCTTTTTTATTTTTTTTAAAAACGCTTATAATAAGGACCTAGTACTAAGAGCTCCTTTTATTTTAAAGACTTAAATAACGCTAGATTATATATAGAACTAGATTATTAGAGTCCTTTAGTATAGGAATATTAAGATTAATATCCTATTATTATTCTATATAGGAGACTTAACTACTTACTTCTTAGAAATTATTACTAAGATAGACTACTTTATTTCTTCTTAGCGTTAATATACTCTTTTATCTCCTATAGAGGAGTAGAAATAGAAGCTACTACTAATAAACCTAATATAATAATAAGCTTAGACTTTATAGGAGATAATTAGTAAGTTAATAACGCTAAGGATAAGGAAGAGCTAGATATAATACTAGGGAGTATAAAAGTACGCTAGGATATTAAAATAATTTAATAAGCTTTTAAAAGCTCTTATAACCTACTAGATAAAGTTAAGTAATAATTAAACCTAGATAAGGAAGTAATTACTATTTTTAAAGAGTTTAGATTAATTTTTAATAAAGTCCTAGAGACTATAACTTATAACGAAGTTACTCTTAAGCTTAATAAGATCTATAAAATAATTATAAGTATAGGGTATATAATAAGATATAATAGCTATAGTATTAATTATTAATTTATATTTATAAACCTAAGAAAAGAATATTAAAGAAGAAAGTACCTAGGAGGAAGTATAAGTTAATATATTAGAAAGGTATTAAAATAATTATAGGTATAGATACTACTTTCTCTTATAATAATTATAAACCTATACTAATAATACCTATATTACTAATAGAAGATCCTAATATAATATATAAGACGAAAGATAAGAAGATTTAACCTATTAATAATACTATATTAGATAGTTTAACCCTAGATAGAGACCTAGAGTAGAAATTAAAGGTATAGGTAAAAGCTAAGAAAAATATAATACTAGATCCTAGCGCCTTATTTATAAGCTTAGTTATATTAAAGTTTTTAACTATTAAATAAGGAATAAGGCTTATAAGAGCTTAATAAGAAGCTATCCTAAAGACTATTAATTACTTATAGCTTAAAGAAAAGAAGCTCTTTTTAGCTATTCTTATTAGAAGAGAGAAAGCTTTAGCCTAGGAATTTAAGTATTATAGCTCTATATACCCTTCTATTATACCTCTATAAATAATTTAAATAATATTATATAAGGCGTAGTAAGTAAAAGGAATCCTAATATTAAGAGGATTAGAATAAGATATTATTATAATTCTAAAGGATAGACTAAAGAAGGGAATCCTTAAGTAAAGTTAATATAAAAAAAAGATAATAAGATAAGGCTTATTAACTTAGTAACTAAGATAAATATAATTATAATATAAGATATAGTATTACCCCGTTTAGTAGATACCTTTTTAGAAGACTTTGCTATATATTAACTATTATTACTACTAGACTTCTTCTTAGGATATATCTAAGTCCCCTTAGACCTTATAAATAGAGACTTAATAATATTTATATTACCTATTAGATTACTATAGATATATATATTACCTTAAGGAGTAATAAACTTAGTTACTTAGTTTATATAAGTTATAATTAGAATCCTATATAACCTTATCCCTAGTTATTATAAAGCCTTCTTTAATAATATTACTATTATAGGACTAACTTCGCGATATAATAAAGAAGAGATCGAGTCTTATCTAGGGATTTATAGATTTATTTTAGAATACTTATAGAATATTAATAAGGTCCTAGTTAACTTAGAGCTAGTAGAGTATATAGTAGTAGTAGTTAAATTATTAAGTTCGGAATTACGCCGCAGCCCCTTCGCAAAAAGACTATAATAAATTCACCTAGTTTATAAGCATAATTCGGGAAATATTATACGGGTATTTTAACCTATACCCTCTACTAGTTAAGGAAAATAATATAGGAACCCTATATATTCCTATTACTTATAAGTAAACCCTCTAAATATTATAAAGTTAGATGCGCGCTGCACTAGGGCTAATTATATTAGAGCTAAATAGGCTACTAAAGCTCTTATAGTAACGCCCTCGCTAAACCTTCTAGCAAGGTACTATAAAAGCTACTATATAAGATAACTCCTTAACCTAAAAGGTTAACCTTCTAGTAAGGTACTAAAGGTATTATAAATACTATTATATAAGAGGTAACTCCTTAACTAGAGAGGTCTTTCCTAAGAGCTTCTTATAGCTAGAAGCATAAGAAGCTCTGCGAGCAGGGCCTTATACCTCTCCCTTATCCTTATCCTTATCTACGAAGTCCTAGGTATACTTATAACTTATAATAAATCCTTAACTATATTAGCACTAAACCCCGTATATAAATACGCTAAGCCCGAGCAAGGCACGCCCTTTAGTATAAATAATATAGAAAGGGTTACTAGAGAGTTTAGCCTTAATATAATTAATAAAACCCGCTCCTTTATTAACTACTCTGCTATATAGAGAGAGCGTATTATTAGTATAGCCCTTAAGAGGGCTTAGTTTAATACCCCTATAAGGGACTTTATAAGGCGCGATAGTATTAGAGCTAAGTAAGTAAACTTAGTAGTAGAAGTTTAGTAGGTTATTATATACCTTATAAAGTAGCCCTTCTTTAAGTAGGTCCTCCGTATTACTAAGGTAGAGGTAGCTTAAGTAGCCTAGGCGAATATTAGTAAGTATAGCTTATGCTAAATAGAGAGAGCGTTACTAATAATAGCATAGTAAAAATAGTAATAACTTCTAGTAGACGAAGCAGTAATAGAGGCGGTATTTAATAGCAGCGCGGGTAGTACGCGAGAGGAAAAGTCAATAATTTTATAGTTTAAATAATTAAAAACCACGTTATTATTAATATAAAGTTAAAGATCGTGAGGCTATCTAGTATAATAGATACGTATAAGTGCGGCTATAGTTAGGAAAGGATCACGTGACTGAAGGCTATATATTATTAGGAGGCGCGGAGTTAGAAGGTCTATTGCACTTGAGTAGGTAAAATCACTATGTAGTGGCCAGAGGCCATAGTTAAGTTATAGTAAGCCTAGGAAGTAGTAATAATTATTAGCTATATTTATAGTACTAATAGGCGTTATCGAGAGGAAGTAAAGATAGTTAAGATCTATAAATAGGCTACTTATACTAATTTAATAGAGATAAGGGCTTTCCTTAGGATTATAATATTCTATAGATCCTAGGTAAAGAACTACTCTATTATTATAAAGCTACTTACTAACTTACTTAAGAAAGATACTTTATTTAGCTAGGAGGAGAAGTAATAGATAGCTCTAAATACCTTAAAAGTAATACTTATAAGGGCCCTAATCCTTATTGCTATAGATTATAGCCCTAAAAGAGGAAATATCTACCTTATAGTTAATACTAGTAATATAGAATAGGGCGGAGTCTTAGGATAATTTATTAATAACTAGCGCGTAGTCTCCTGCTTTAAGAGTAGTACTTAGTTAGAACTAGAGCTATTATATAATACTAAGAAGAAGGAATTATATAGTATTCTAAAGGCTTTAAAAAGAGTATATAACTATTTATATAAATAATACTTTATTCTAGAGATAGATACTTAGATATTAATTATATAACTTAATAGAGTAGCTATAAACCTCCTAGGAGCTCTTATTATTTACTAGATTATATAGATTTAAATATTTAACTTTTAAGTATAATATATCTATAGTACTTAGAATATAATAATAGATAGCTTATTATAAAAACCCCGGGGACCTTCTAATACTATTAATAAGGAAGGTAAGGGGGATATTAACTTTTAGATTAATTTATAGATCTTCTTTATAGATATAGAAGCTAGTTCCTTCTTTAATTAAGCTTAATACTATAGTAATAAGTAATATATAAAGGAGGTCTTAGTAGGGAATATAGAGGTTATTAGTAATATAATAAATATCTTAGATATACTTCTTAATAATTTATAAACTTATTTAATATATTCTTAATAAATCGCTTATTATTTAATAATATAGAGATACCCTCTAGGAATTTAACTAGTAAGGTATTATAACTTTAAGACTAGAGCATTAGATTATTATATTTAGAACTACCTGCTTTTTATTAAACTAATTAATTAAAAGCTAATATTATAATAAGTTATTAATAATCCTAAGTAGTAGAAGAAGCTAATTATAAAAGCTTATAAAAAGAGTAGTTATTAAAGTAAATAAGCTATAGCTAGAAGACTATTTAATTGCTATATCTAGGCTAGTATATATATAGAGATTAGTAAATCCCTAAAAAGTTACTCTAATTATTAGAAGAGGAGAGCTTAATATATAAAGAATATAAGAACCTATAGCTCCCTAAAGGGATTACTCTTTATAAGGATCTTATTAAATATATAGGGAGTAAGTAAGTAATACCTTATTAAAATAAGGGATCTATTAATAAGATAGCCTAAAGCCTACTAGCTTAAGAGAGTAACTTCAGCTAAGATTATTAAGTTTATTTAAGAAGAGATTATTTATTATTATAAACTATATAGCAAACTTATAATTAATAGAAGTCTAGAGAATAAGGATATTATTATTAAGTTTAATAAGAAATATAATATAAAGAGGAAAGTAATATTAGTATATAACCTAAGAGCTAATAGAGTAGTTAAGACTAGTTATTAGCTAATTACTTATATATTATTAATATTAACTAGAGGAGAGAGAGATATTAACCTTTAACTATACCTTTCTATTACCCTATTTATAAACTAATTAAGTATTTATACTTTAATTAGCTTTAATTCTTTTTATCTTTTATATAGATTTAAACCTATTACTTTTATTAAAACCTTAATACTAACCTAGAGGGTTCTTAATTAGGATTTAGTAATAATAGAGGAAGAGGAGGTTTAAATATATTTATAAGCCTTCTTATAACTTAATAAGGATAGAAAATAAGCTAAAAAGATAATTAATAGTTAATATAAGAAAACTATGGAATATTATAATAGTTAATATAAGAGGACTATAAAAAAGGAGAGGCTAGAGGTAGGTAATTTAGTACTAGTATTTAATATTAAGGGTTCTATTAATAAGTTATCTATTATAAAGCTTAATTACCTATAATAAGGCCCCTTTTATATCCTTTTATAAGCCCTAAACGCTTTATTATATTAATTAGTAATATTAATAAGTAATAAAGTTACTAGAAAAACGTTTAGTAGGAATTAACTTTATAAATTTATTTAAGCTTTTAAAAGGTATTAGGAACTAAGTAATTTAGATATTTATAGATCTAATTTAGAAAGAAACCTAGTAAAAGTCTTCTTAGTACTAGGGAATAAAGAATATAATAATTTTATACCTAAAGAAGAGGAGGAGGAACTTATAATACCTATAGAAAGTAATTAGGAGAAATAGGTAGATTAATTATAATTAATAATATAGTTAAAGTAATATTTAAAAGATTTAGAGAAGGTAATTAAAGCTTTAAAAGCTAGATAATAACTAGTTATTAAAATTCCTAAGATAATAAAGGAGAAAGAGAAGGAGTATATTAAGATAGAGGATCTAGGGGATATATAAGGTTTCTTTTATTATAACTTATTTTAATTAATAATTTATAAACTTATTCTAATTTTCCCTTCCTTTTATCTCTTAGCTTAAAAATTTAAGATTCTAGGGATAATATTCCTAAATTTTAGGGATAAGGGTAAGAGATAGTATTAGTAAGTACTTATTTATTTAAAGCACGCCTTCTCGCTTCTATTTAATATAATAATAGCTTAGATAACTTTAATATCTATTAGTAGTTATAGTAGGGTTAATAAGCCTAGAAAAGTATAAGATCTTTAGCTTTCTAGTAATAATACTAAAGCCCCCCGCCTTACTAAATAAATATAAGATTAATAACCTAAAGATAAGAGAGAAGAAGAGAAGGGGAAAGAAGGTATTAAAATTATAATTATTAGCCCCTAGGGGGGGATATTAGTAAACCCTTCTTACCCCCCCCCCCCTTTTCCTAGAAAGGATTATTACTAATATTAGATTACTTATTACTAAAGAGAAAGAGAAGGATACTTATAAAAGGGATTATATTAATTTTATACCTAGATACGCTTTAACTTTAGCTTTATAGATCTATTTATATATTATTTACCTCGATTTCTTATTAAAACCTAACTAGCTTCTTATTCTCTTTTTCTTTTTACCCCCCCTATATATTATATAAATATATCTAGAAACCCTATTTCCTTACCTTAATTTATAATATAAAGCCCTAAGTAATCTACGATTTCTATAAGGTTAAACTCGAGAAGTAGCTCTATTATAAAAGGGTAATAAGAGTATATAAACCTAGCTTTAGGGTAATATTCCTAGGCCTATTAATAGTATTTATTATAAAGGAGCGAGAAATTAAACTTAGCTATAGCTATAACTATAATATCTATTAGAGTTTAGAACTATAGGATCTCCTTAATACTATTAAATTCTCTACTCCTCCTTACCTTATTATTATACTTAATTCTAAACCTATAGCGCTTATAAATACTTAGATTATTATATAAGTAACTATTTTAAGTTTTATAGAAGAAATAGTTAGTATAAGGAGTACCTAGTATAGAGATATACTTAAAGTATAGTTTATAGATATAAATGCTAGTTATAGGGTTCCTAGTAATATAAGCCCGCTCTTTATAGTAGATATAGACTACTATATTATAACTACCTTAGGTTTAAATAAATGAACTATATATAGCTACTACGTACTAAAAGACCTTCGTCTCCTATAAGCTAGCGAGGAAAGTAATAGAGGTATAGATAAAGACTTAATAGTAGAATTCTCTAGACCCCTTAGTTATCCTAAATATTTATTTAAAGTCCTATTTATAAGAATAGGTATATAGGTAGCAAAAGGGGCGGTAAAACAGCCTGAATAATAGATATTAATAGGCTGAGTAATATGGTGATAAAAGCTGATAAATTTAAGCATAAGGAGGTATTTTTCCTGGAATTA
>JAVHLU010003282.1:0-12112 GCA_036785755.1 Colletotrichum ledebouriae
ACGCGAGGTATAAGGAATAGACCTACTATTAGGGATAAGTCGTTAGGCTATTAATAAAGAACTTCTAGTTTAAGAATAAAAAACTAGCGCCTAGGTTTATATAAGTAGCTATTATAGAACTAGTTAGCACGCAAGCTTATAGAGTTTATCTATTACTATAGTACTAAAGGATATATAATATATTCTTAGTTACCTTATTAGAACTATAAGATAATTACTAAGTAAGTAGTAAAAGCTCGCTTATATACCTAGAGCTTAAGGATAAGCTAGAGGAATAGGAGGTTAAAGAGATTATTATATAGTAAGGTATTAGTAATAATATATAGTACTTAGTTAAGTAAATAGGTTAGCTTATAGAATATAATATATAAGAACCTATAGAGAACTTAGCGAATACGCACGAGGCTATTCGCAAGTTTAATAAATAATATAAGAAGGCTTATAAGAAGTAGGACGACTAGCTACTAAAACTATTATATTAGGTTAGTAATTATAAACTATAAGACGATGAAATAGAACTTAGTTTAGAAGTAAAATATTAATTAAATTAAGTAGCAAATTATTACTAAAGCTATAGCGAAAAGGGGTATTATCCTATAAAAGGGGAAAAGAGCTAACTATCTAATTAGTTATTAACTTCTTAGGATAGCTACAGGGGCGACTACTATAACCGCTATAACTACGAGTAGTACTACTATAACTACTATAGCGACTAGTCGCTAAACTAGCGCTATTAGTATCCCTACTATTACTACTTATAGGCTAACTACTAGCTAACTCGCTATTAGTACTACTAGCTAACTTACTACTAGCGCTACTATCTAACTCGCTACTAGAACTATTACTATTAGAGATAGTAATAATAACCTTAGCTCTCTTAGTCTTCTTTACTAACTCTTCGCTACTACTTTAGCTATACTTAGTAGGGGTACTAAGATAAGAGGTATAAGAAATAGGGTAAGTACTAGTAATAATAATAAAATAGGAAGGGATATTATTAGTAGTATACTTAGCGAGATTTTCCTAAAGCTCCTTATAAAACCTAGGGAAAAGGGCGATATTACGCTCGTAGGCGCGCTTAGGGACTAGCTTTATTAAAGGGTTATTAAGTAGGTAGTTAATCTTATTATAGAGGTAGTTAATAGGATTATTATTATAAATATACGCTAGCTAGGTAGCGTTTAAGCGCTAAAGAATATTAACGCTATTATAAAGGGTATTAACTTAAAACCTAGTAGTTAGTAGGATATAATTAGCGAGGGAATAGCAAGTAATAGCTTATATAAACTAGGATATTAAGCACGAGGTGCTTATAAATAGAGGTAAGCTCCTAGAGCTAAAGCTGCTCTATATTATAGCTACTACTACTAGTAGTAGGATTAGAAATAAGCTTAGTAATACGCTTTTATACTACTAAATAGTTACTAAGTATAGCTAGAATATAATAATAATAAAGAGGGGTTAGGATATTATTACGCTCCTAGATCTAGATCTAGTAAAATATATTCTAAGTTATCTAAGCTATACCCTAAAGCTCCTAAGGGACCTAGGAAATATTAATATATAGTAACCTATTAGTGAATTAATAGAGACTTATAGTAGCGTATTTCTTCTTATTAAAGTTATAATAGATATACTTCTATATATACTTACTATATATATAATAAAGGTAGATAATATCCTAATATATTTTATAAAGATAGCTAAAGTAAGGATAGCTACTATTAGTATTACTAGTAAGATCGCTAGAAAGGATCTCGGGATTATAAAGGTATTTTATAAGAACTATACCTATATATATAATATAAGATATTATAGAGAGCTATTAGTAAGATACTAGAGAGGGATATAAGTAAGATTAGAAGAGAGAAGGGAAAGAACTTAATAATTATAGTAAAAGCTTATATAATAGGCGCTAAAATAAGAGAGGTAGCTAAATTAAAAAAAATTATAAAGAGGAGAAATTCTAACTAAGTTAGAGACCTTAAAAAGAAGACGCTTTTTTATATTTTAAGTTACTAGGTAATAAGGTAAAATAATTACTAGTTATATACTACTAAATAGTTATATAACTATTAGTAACTAATTAAAAAATAATAATAAAAATTAAAATTTAAGAATACTTATAACGCGCTAGGAAAACGAAAATATATTATTTACTATAACTACCTAGATCTAGCGCAGAGGGTAAAAGTAAATAATATAATAAAGGCATAGAGAGGCCGCCTTATAGTTAGTAATAATATCTATAATAATATAGAGCTATATTACCCTACTAGTATACCTTAGGGACTAAGGCTTTAGAGGGGGGGGTAATTATAAGGAATAATAGCAGGTATAGGATATAGAGCTAACGCTATTAGTAAAACATTAGCGAATTAGTAGTAAATATATATCCTCTTAAGAAACCTCTATAAGCTAGAGACTTAGAAGGTTAAGTAATAGTTTAATATAACTACGCATACCTACGTTCTAGCATTCTAGCCTTTCCTAGTTTAGGCCTATAGCTATACTCTTATAATAAGGCCCTGCCCTAGTAGCCTGCGCTAAACCTTCTAGTAGAGGGAACTCGTATACTTAAGCCTATACTAACTAGGGCTATATCCCTAAGGCTTTATATAAGAAGCTCTACGACTAGGGCGCCTGCTTTATCTATAGCAATACTAGCTATACCTTATAGGATTACCCCTATAAGAGGGCTAGAGCTATTATAAGTATTACTAAGCCTACTAAGGCTACTAGTAGTAACCTAGAGCTAGTAGAAAACTAGAGCCCCTAGTAAAAATAGACTCCCTATTAGGGGAGACCTAAAGAGATTAGTAATTAGTAATAGTATTTATTAACTTATAATAACTAGCTCGTAGGAAGCTACTAGAGAAAGAGTTAGTCCTAGTCTATAATAGATATAGTATTCGCCTTAAGGCCTTTCTTAATACTAGAGCAAATAGCTATACTTTTATAAATACTTATATAACCCCCTTATTAAGGGATTTTTACTATGCTAAACGTAATAAGCTATAGTACCCTATTCTAGCTACTAGTCTTAATAGAGAGCTATTAGATATTATAATCAAGGTATAGATAACTTATATATAAGTAGACTACTAAGAATTAATATAAATACCCCTCCTCTAACTTAATATAGGGAGATATAACCTTATCCTTAGCTACTTATAGTTTAATTACTATAATATTAGCGTAGATATACGCTATTAGCGTATATACTAGCTAAGTAATACCCTTATAGCCTAAGACCTCCCCTAAATAATTATATAAGATACTAAGGACCTCCTCTAACCTATTAAAATCAATATAGATTATTAACTTAATACTAAACGCTGCTAAGCTATATTTAAAGCTAAGGAAAAGTTATATAACGCTTAGAAAGCCGTAGTAAGTAAGATAAAGGCTCCTATAAAAATTCTATAATAAAGTAGCGCGCCTAGGGACTTAGGATATAATAATAACTTATAGAAGATAAATATAGCATTAAAGGGAGTATTAACTATAAATTAGACCTAGCTTATATAGTATTAGAAGCCTAAACCCCTTACCCTTAAGGCCTAGTAAGTAAGGAGAAATCTTAATATAGCGCTTATTAGTACTATAGGGTTTAAGAGGAACCTAAGATATATTAATATTAAATTAGGTTCTAGATTACTATATAAGCTTAATCTAATAATTATAAATAAGTAAGAGAAAGAAAAAAGAGGTATTAGCTTACTAGAGGTTAATAAAGCTAAAAATTAATAACTAGTTAAGGAGAGACTCCCCCCCTATCTTTAGGGCTAGAGGGATTACTTTAATAAAATAGCTAGTAACGCCTTACCTCCTTATTACTCTTATAACTACTAAATTAAACTAGAGCTTAGTATAAAAGAGTAGCTAACTTTCTACTTATTATATAAGTAATTCTTATTAAAACTCGAGGCTACTTAATAATATCTCCTTAAGAACCTAAAAAAGGGCTTTATAGCGCTAGGTAATACTCTATTTATATCCCTAATACTATTTATTTAAGAAGCTAATAAATACTTAAGGTTTTATATTAACTCTTAAAAGCTAAATAGATTTACTAAGAAGGACTAGTACCCGCTACTCTTAATTAATAAAATACTAAGTTAAATTAGCTAAGCTAGGTTATTTATAAAGATTAATATCTACTAGGCGTTTTACTAAATCTATATTCACCCCGACTTAGAGGACTTAATAACGTTCTATACCTGCTATAGCTCCTATAAGTATAAGGTTCTGCCCTTTAGGCTTTATAATAGCCTAGCGATATATTAACGGTATATAAATAATATGCTTATAGAATACCTAAACGACGTCTATATAGCATATATAGATAATATCCTAGTTTACTTAGAGGACCCCCTCTAGTATAAAGAACACGTTAGAAAGGTCCTTAATTAGCTATACTAAGCAGGGCTTTAGGCTAATATTAAGAAGTATGAATTTAGCGTAACTATAACGCGCTACTTTAGGTTTATTATTATAACTAAAGGGATTAGCCCTAACCTTAAGAAGGTTTCTATAATAAGGGACTAGTAGCTACTAACTATAGTATATAACGTTTAATCCTTCTTAGGGTTCTATAACTTCTACTACTAATTCGTTACGAATTATAAGAAGATCGCTAGGCTACTTACTAAACTTATAGCTAAAGGCGCCTAATTTAACTTTAATAGCGACTATATAGTAGTATTTATAACGCTAAAAGAGGCCCTAATATTAGCCCCTATCCTATACTACTAGAAGCCCGAACTACCTACCTAGGTTAAGACGGATACCTCCGAATTAGTTTATACTACTACCCTCTTCTAATAATAAACTAATAATAGCTTATAGCACCCTATAGCCTATTTCTTAAAGATAATATTACTAATAGAGATAAACTACCCTATTTATAACTATAAGATAATAGTAATTATTCTAGCGCTAGAGGAGTAAAGAGCTAAACTCTCTATAGCTACCTAGCGTTTTAAGGTTATTATAAACTACTAACTACTACTCTACTTTATAACTAAGTAGCTCCTAAATATCTACTAAGCCTACTAGTTAGGTATCTTAGCTAGGTTTAACTTCTATATTTAATACTACCTAGGGTATAAAAACGTGCTAGCTAATACCCTCTTATAGAAGTATAAAAACCTCTAAATATAATAAGCTATTTATAAGTCTAATTATACCTAGGTACTACTACTACTTACTTATTTATCCCTAGAGGTAATAAGCGAATTATACTAACTACTTAAATCCGCTCTAAGTCGCCCTATAGTAACTATTAACGCTCTAGAGCTAGAGGATAAGTTAAAAGGTTACCTCCTAGTTAAGTATATCCTTTAGTTAAACTATAAACCTAATATATTATTACTTTAGCTACTAAAAGTACTTATAGCTACTAAAAAAGAACGCTAGAGAATATAGGAAGGGCTCCTAACTATAGATAGGAAGCTTATAATACTAGAGGAAGAAAACCTATATATAAAGTTAATTTATAAAGCTTATATTTAGAGGCTTATAGTATACCTAGGTTAGAATAAGATTATTAAACTCCTAAAGGAATACTACTACTAGCCCTACCTAACTACTAATATTAAGTAATATATTTATAACTACTATACCTACTACTAAGTATAAAAGCTAAGAGATAAGCCTCTAGGCGAGTTAAGACCCCTACTAATACTAGACTACCCTTAGGAGCATGTTATAATAGATTTTATATCCTACCTACCTAACTATTATAAATATAATAATATATTTATCGTAGTATACTACCTCTTAAAGAAGATAGTCTCCCTCCCCTATTATAAGACTATTATAGCGCGGGACCTTACCTAGTTATATTATACTTATATCTTCTAGTATATAGGTTTCCCTACTATAATTATATCTAATAGGGGCCCTTAGTTTACTTCTAACTTCTAGAACGAGCTCTATAAGATATATAGTATAACTATATAGTTAAGTATAGTAAGTTATATTAAAACTAATAGGTAAATAGAAATTCTTAACTAATACCTAACTTAATACTTATACCTATAGATAAACTAATTCTAAGATAACTAGAGCGAAATACTCCCTACTATAGATTTCGCTTAAGTAGTATTATTAAATAAAACTATAGGGCTTATATTATTTAAAATTAAGCAAGGATACCTATTATAAATAAGTTTTAACTAGGATTAATATATATAGAAGCTCTTAATAACTAAGGAAAAGATTAACTAGGGTAACGCCTAGTAGTTAGTATAAAACCTCTATAGTATTTAGGATATTATAAAAAGGAATATAGCTATAGCCTAATAATATTACGCCTACGCTATAAATTACTACTATTAACCTAATAACTCAGCTATAGGTAACTCTATTTATATATTAATAGAGGGATAGCGCTAAGAAAACTCTTTAAAGCTATTAATACTATAGGATAGCCTATAGCTAATTAAGGCTACGGGGCCTAGGGGGATATAGATACTAGACCTACTAAAGGAATATAACTACTACCCTATATTTTACTTAAGTAAGCTCTAGAAAGCTATTAGTAATCCTCTTCTAGGCTAGTTTAAAACCCTATTACCCCTAATTAAGTTTAATTATAAGCTAGAATATAAGGTTATATATATAACTACTAGCTAATTATACTAAAGATAGTTATAATATTATACTAACTAGAAGGGTTATAACTACGATCCTACTTAGTATAATACTAAGAGTTTTAAGCACGTACCTATAGCACTATAGGACTTCTATACTATTAACCTAATAGTAATAGGACTATTAAAATACCTTTTAACTTAGCTTTTAGCTACTATACGAGATAAGGACCCCGCTACTATAGATAATAATAACGCCCTGGCGTGAGTATAGATAGGGAGGGTACTACTAGAGGAATATTTATATAATAATAGATTAGTTACTATAAATAGTAACGCTAGTAAAGGGGGGGGGTAATATTATAGCGCTAGGTTAGACCTCCCTAAATTTCAGGTTATATGACTTATAAGTTATATAACTTATAGGCCACGTGATTACTAAGCGACTCTTTAGCTTTCTAGGGCTGCGCTAGCCTATAGTTAGACTTTCTCCTTCTTTAATATAGAATCCACTTAATATAGCGCAATTAAAGTGTGTTAACCTTTACCTATTCGCTATTCGTGACATCTCTATAAAAACTACTTAAGAAACCCTTTACCTCTACTAGATTTATATCTATTAGGGACCACCTAATTATATCATTTGTCAGAGTATAGCTATAGGCCTAAACCAGGAAAGGCTAGAATGCTAAAACGTGGGTATGCGTAGTTATATTGAACTATTGCTTAACCTTCTAAGTCTCTAGCTTGCAGAGTTTTCTTAAGAGTATGTATGTTTACTGCTAATTCGCCGATGTTCTGCCGATAGCGTTGGCTCTGCATCCTGCACCCGCTATTGTTCCTTATATTATTATACATATTAAATTAAACTTTATAGTAAAAGCTTTTAAAAATAATATTAAATTAATAGTAGTTATAATTAAAGTTATCCCTATTAAAGCTTACTATTAAATTAATAAAGTAGAGAGGTATTATAGCCCCCTATACTATACCTATATTATTATTTAATAGGAAGTCCCCTATATTAAGCCCTCTCTTACCCTCTAAATAGTAATTCAATCTATTTATAATACTACTAGCCCTAATAGCCTTATACCTACTCTACTCGTTTTTAATACTTACCTATAGATTAGTAATAACCTTACCCCCTCCCTTAATATTACTACTAAAGCTAAAGTAATTAACGCTATAATAGAGGATTTATAAAAAGAATACTCTAAATAAAAAGTTATAGATACCCTCGCTACTTATAATAGCCCTAGGACTAATAATATTATCTACCTCTTATTATAATTATAAGTTAGAGTATATTATAAAAAGGATAAATAATAAGGCTCCTACTATTTAATTACTATTTTAAGTAAAATAATTACTATTTAGCCACCTTATAGCCCCTAAGACATCCCCTCTATTACTATAAGACCCTTCTATAATAGTCCTAAGGCCCCTAGAAGCCCTAATAATAATAACCTATAAGCCCTTATTAGCCCTAAGGCTACTAAGCTAACCCTAACCCCCCCTCTACCTTAGTATAGAGGATAACCCTAGAAGAACCCTATTACTAACCTATTTAATATATTTAAACTAGAAGTTAACTATTTAATAATATTTAATTTAATTAAAGAGAAAGCTGATTAGGAACTTTCCCTAGCTCTATATAAGTCTCATAAGCTTATTACTAATAATTCCCCCTTTTAGAAGTTTTAAAAGAAAGAGATTAATACCCTCTTTAATTATAAAGTATTTAAATTTAAGATCTATAACCTAACTAAGTAATATAGCTACCTTTTTTAATCCTTTATAGTTAATAAAATTAAAAATAAGACTACTACCTTTATTAAAAAGTCCTGCTTAGTTATTTATAGTATTAATAATACTAATAAGTAGGGTATTTTAACTTAGTTACTTATAATCTAGCGCTATAGTATTTACCTCCTTTTAGTAATCACCCTATTACTTAGCCCTAATTATACTATTTAGATTAGGGATATTACCTACGCCTATATATAATCCTAGATAACGCTAGCGCGCGACGTTTATATCTGATTACCTAACTAGATCTATAATCTCTACCCCCCTAGGATTATTATAAAAGTTATTAAACCCCTCTATAATATTACTAAAGCTAGTACCTATTAGTAAGCTACTTATAGCGCCTATTATTCTAATACGTTATATATACCTAGCTCTATTTTTAACCCCTATTTACTTATTACTAATAATTTAAGCCCTTACTATACTATTATTAATATATAAATAGATAATATAATTAGTCTCTCTTATGATACTCTTTTTATTATTAAAGAAGAAGAGCTTTAGAAAGCTAGATTTATAGCTAAACCTAAGGAGAAACTTATATCCTAGACTTTTATTACTTTTAATAATAGAATAAACTCTATTACTAGTACTAATACTATTATACTATATTAAAAGGGCTAAGGCGCTAAGATTAAGCCTATTTAAGTTCGGAATTACGCCGCAGCCCCTTCGCAAAAAGACTATAACAAATTCACCTAGTTCGCAAGTATAATTTAGGAAATACTATATAGGTATTTTAACCTATACTCTCTATTAGTTAAGGAAAATAATATAAGAACCCTATATATTCCTATTACTTATAAGTAAACCCTCGTATAAAGTCGGACGCGCGCTATACTAGGGCTAATTATATTAAAGCTAAACTGGCTACTAAGGCTCTTATAGCCTAGAAACGCCCTCGCTAAACCTTCTAGTAAGGTACTATAAAAGCTACTATATAAGATAACTCCTTAACCTAAAAGGTTAACCTTCTAGTAAGGTGCTAAAGGTGCTATAAAAGCTACTATATAAGATAACTCCTTAACCTAAAAGGTTAACCTTCTAGTAAGGTACTAAAAGTACTATAAATACTATTATATAAGAGGTAACTCCTTAACTAAAGAGGTCTTTCCTAAGAGGTTCTTATAGCTAGAAGTATAAGAAGCTCTATTATAAGTAGGGCTTTATACCTCTCCCTCTTCCTTATCCTTATCCCTTAACTATATTAATACTAGACCTTATATATAAATACGCTAAGCCTAAATAAGGTATACCCTTTAATATAAATAATATCGAGGGGGTTACTAGAGAGTTTAGCCTTAATATAATTAATAAAACCCGCTCCTTTATTAACTACTTTATTATATATAGAGAGCGTATTATTAATATAGCCCTTAAGAGGGCTTACTTTAATACCCCTATAGGGGACTCTATAAGGCGTAATAGTATTAGAGCTAAGTAAGTAAACTTAGTAGTAGAAGTTTAGTAGGTTACTATATACCCTATAGAGTAGCCCTTCTTTAAGCAGGTCCTCCGTATTACTAAGGCAGAGGTAGCCTAGGTAGCCTAGGCCTATTAGGGCTTAAATATTAGTAAGTATAGCTTATGCTAACTACTTTAATATAGAGAGAGCGTTGCTAATAACAGTATAGCTAGTAGATAAAGCGGTAATAGAGGCGGTATTTAATAGCAGCGCGGGTAGTGCGCGAGAGGAAAAGTTAATAGTTTTATAGTCTATTAAATAATTAAAAACTACGTTATTATCGATATAAAGTTAAAGATCGTGAGGCTATAGGTATATATAAATGCGGCTATAGTTAGGAAATAATCACGTGACCGAAGGCTATGTATTATTAGGAGGCGCGGAGTTAGAAGGTCTGTTTCACTTAAGCAGGTAAAATCACTATGCAGTAGCTAGAGGCCAGATTAAGCCTATAGAGAAGACTCCTAATAAGATACTAGTAAAAGAATAGTATATTCAATAGTAAGCTAGAGGGGCTTATATAGCCTTAATTTACTAACTAGAAGCCTGCTTTAATATATTAACTACTACTTAACGCTAGGATCTAACTAATAAAAATATTACTACCCTTAATAAGCGCTTATAATAGCTAAAGGATAACCTCGACTAAGGCTTAATATTTATTATATTATCGCTACTTATTACTAAACTATTTATATTTATAAATAGATTATTTACTAATAATTCAAACCTTATATTATAATTAGGTTATATTCTTATACTTACTAATAAAATAATAAATAATATAACCTTTATAATTAATGTAATATTATCTATTATAGCTATACTAAGTATAAATAAGTTACTTATAGCGTATTAGCCTTAGAGATCTATACTATAGTTACTAGTATAGACCTCGCTTTTACTATTACTTTAACCCTTTAATGAGTTACTACTAAGCTAGGTTTTACTAACTCTATCCCTATAGTAATATATACTAACTTATACTCGCTATTAAGTTCGCAATTACGCCGCAGCCCCTTTGCAAAAAGACTATAATAAATTTACCTAGTTTATAAGTATAATTTAGGAAATACTATATAGGTGTTTTAACCTATACGCTCTACTAGTTAAGGAAAAAAATATAGGAACCCTATATATTCCTACTCGGAAGCAAACCCTTATATTAGGTTAGACGCGCTATACTAGGGCTAATTATATTAGAGCTGAATAGGCTACTAAGGCTATCGTAGTAACGCCCTCGCTAAACCTTCTAGCAAGGTAAAAGCTACTATATGAGATAACTCCTTAACCCAAAAGGTCGACCTTCTAGCAAGGTGCTAAAGGTGAAAGCCACTATACGAGACGACTACTTAACCGCTTATACTCGCTATATATATACCTAGTTAAACTTAGTATTATAAAGGAAAAAAGGCTTATAATTAATATTATAGTCCTCTATTAGTTATATAAGCGCTACGAGCTATCCGAAATTTGATAGGTTAATAGCTAAGATAACCCTACTAATATACTAATAAAGGTAACGCCTAATAGGGTATTATACTATCTTATTAATAGGAATAAATTAACGATTTATTTAGAAGGATAGGTAATACGAATAATAAAAGGATTATTATAATAAGGGTATAATAATAAGTATTTATAAAAGGATAGGATTATAGCTAAAACTAGCTATTTTTTGCTTTATTTAGAAACTAATAATAGCTTCTAACTTATTATTTAATTTATATAATTAGAGAGACTAATTAAGCGATTACTAGTATAAAAGAAAAACTACTAATATAGGAATATTCGCCTACCTATATAGTAAGTAAAAGACTCCTACTCGCCTAGTAGGCTAGATCTAGCTTTAGATCTATAGCCTAGGTTAGAATAACTAGGACCTAGCGAGTAGTTATATAACCTATTATATAACCTACCTCGTTAGCCTTCCTATATTATTCCTACCTCGCTAGCTACCCTCTAACCTAACCTATTATTATTAACTATTTAGACTTTATTATACCTACCCTCGTTCTCTTCTTATACTAGTATTTATAAAACCAATAGTATAATACCTTGTAAGAATACCGAAGGTATATCTTAAAAGTTCTATAATAATCCTAAAAGGTTTATATAAACCTTAATAAATAACTATAGTATATATAGTTATATACCCATATAATATCTCTTTAATAATACTTTAATAACTATAAAATATAAAGTAATAACTATAAAAGTATTTCCTTTATGG
>JAVHLU010003283.1:0-12110 GCA_036785755.1 Colletotrichum ledebouriae
TAAATAACTTTACTTTATTATCTCTTTTATAAATAAGCTTATTAATAGGTTATTTATAGATATATCGCTTTATATTTAGGTATTTTAAGGGATATTATATAGTTAGGCGCTTTTCTAGCTACTACTATACTTAGGGGGGTATATTATAATACCTTTAGTATCGCCCGTTCCTAGCGTAGTATATAACTAATATTAGCTCTAGAGTAACCTTTTTCTAGAGGTCGTTCCTCTAACTATAGTTATAAGTAACCACGTTATAGCTACTCTCGTTATAATAGAATAAGCTCTTTAGTAACTATAAATGTGGCCCTATAGGAAGTTTCTCAATACTTATTCCAGTTGATTCCGGCTTGGGTTGCATTGAGATTCGGAGCTTCCCGTTTGGCCCACCTGTGTGAGTGCCAGCACGAGAGGGTAAAAAGGCAAATCACACCCAACTGTGCGAGCAAACCACCCAGGATGATCTTCTTGCTCATGTCTATGGCGCTTGGGTCTCCCGAAGCCGGTATAACTGTCTGAATACCTGACTCAGGAAGCAACTGATATCGACCACGACGTAGAAGAATGCCGTCAGACGAGGCTGATGACTGCATGTCTTTCAGGGTTCAGTGTAATAATGCTTTTTTCAAGGCTCATGTAGATTGTTGCGGCGAAAAGAGGTGGTGATCCGAGGATGAGTAGGTCCTGCAAGATGAAAGGCCCTACTGCGGTGGGATCCTCCGAAGGTTTAGCGCGACCGTAGTAACCGAGGGCTTCACCTGGGGTCGGTCAGTCAACGAGCCAAACTTTGTGATCCAGCTCCGAGGCTCTGTACTTACCTACGCCGCCGATAACGAAGGGTGCTCGAAGCCAAGACATGTGTCCTATATGGTCGAACACTCCAGCAGCGAAGACGACTAAAATGCACAGCCTGCGGGCCCATTCGGCCGGTACTCGTAAAAATCAATTTGAGCTCCGTTTACGACTGGCCCGAAAGGGACTTCGCCATCATTTAACATTTTGCTGTTCAGCCTGGCTTGATTTCGTAGATTTTGTAACAAAAGGAGTGACTGTGAGTTGATAGAAGGCCGATTCGAGTTGGCCTGCGCCGAAGAGATTAAGCTTTCAGGTGGGAAAATAAGACATCAGACCAGATTGGTACACAAAACAGCTTGAGAAGCTTGTCTTTGCTGGGATTCTTATAAGTGATTGTTGCGATTCAGGGGCGGTCCACCGTGGCTTGGCGATGACACGGCTTTTTCGTATTCTTATGCGAATATTCGCGTCAGGCGGCTGTGAATGGCAGAACCTCGCTTACAATTGACTGCTGCTAAACTTGCAAACAGACATTCTTCAAAAGCTCTGCAGAACTCATGTTTCCATACTCTTTGACGATGTTCTGGACCAGAAACCATTTGTCGTCCTTAACGTGACTTGGTTGTCGAGATAATTTGGTGATGAATGGGTCGAAGAGCAGCAAAATAAGTCTCGAGGTTGCCGCTGCTGACTGAATTATGGTGGCCATGGTTAAAATAGTGAGCTGCTATTAATCAAGCGCCGATCTTTGCACGTACGAACGAGCAGAGACTATCACTGAGTCAAGTTCTGCGAAAGATTGAATATTTAGTACATAAGAAACGCGGATGCCTTGCTTCTCATGCTTTCAAAATTCAACACCGAACGACTAAGGCAAGCCACGCATCACGAAGCGCTTCATCAAATCGCCAGCATTGTCCTTTTAACTATTTCATGCGTTTTTTGAATGGCAGAAAGAAGAGTCCAATAGCGGTCACTGTCTTACTGCTCAACTAAATCAGTGGCATCAGGGTTCATGTCTGCGGAATCTAAGCTGGATTCAAACTACAAAACCCATTGCCGGTCAATGTATCGTCAGGTAGGCATTCTCCAATGCAACGCCGAAGCTCCTGGGCCCGCTTCAGCATGCATTGAATCGATTGAAGCGTTTCTAGCGGATGTTGATAGCATGTTTGAGCCGAACAAGCGGTCTCGAGGTTGCAATGGCAAGAGCGAAGCTCAAGACGCTCGATACACGTGCCAGCGCAAACGATGCATTCTCTGGTAACCGGGCTAATTACCGGGAAATGGTGATATCGGACCAACTTCGAAAGGGTCGTCATCCTTCCAATCCTTTGGTGTTAGCAGCTTGCAGGGGAACATCAAGCCGGTCCAATTCGCATCACAGCCGGGCGGAACCACTCAACCGGGTATTTTCCCCGGGTGCGAGTCTGGGCAGCATAAGCGCCAGCACCTTACTCCCCCGCATTACCAAAAGACGGATGTGGTGTAGTACAGTCTGGCTTTAGGCTAAATGCTATGGCGGGGGATGATCGTCCTAAAAACATGGGGTCTTTCACGCGGGGTACCACCAGGGCGTTGTGTCCGCCGACCGGACGAGCAACTCTCAATCGACCCTTTGTATTATGGTGGGTAGGTATTTTGTAGTATCTACAATATATAGCCCCGAGTGCTATGCGTCCATGGTGGTGGTATCTGTCACTGTCCGCATTAGACCGGAATCCTCTGGCTGGTGGTAGGGGGTTTCTGGGAAACATGCCACAAGAGCATGGGATCTTCGGATGGTATTGCTAACCCATGCACTGTGTGTCTTGATCCTACATGCTCATCTAGCTTGATTAAAATGCAGTCATTCCCGTAATATTTTGCCAAGCCCAAGCTCCGCTCTTGTCTTTCCCAACATCTCTCGACCTCGCCGCAGAGCACTCTGAGTTCAAGTTGACGGATCCGATACCTGACCGCAACATGGGAGGTCATACATCTGGCAACGCCGCCTACGATGCCGCGCTGCAGAGACGCCAAGCTCTCATGGGCGCCAGTGGTGCGAGAGCGCTTGTGAAGAATTGGAAGGTCGCCCGGATCGCGGCCTTCGCTTGCATAGGAGGTGTTCTCTACGGATACAACCAGGGAATGTTTTCCGGAATCTTGGCAATGCCCTCGTTTGCGAAACGTGAGTGCTTCATATCTAGGACAAGAAACCTGAAGCGGTTTCTTTCGGCCGGAGCACGCAGCTAATGGTGGTTTCATGACAAGACATGGACGGATACACAGAGAACCCTACGCAAAAGGGTTGGCTGACGGCCATTCTCGAGCTCGGCGCCTGGGTTGGCACTCTTCTTTCTGGCTTCATTGCCGAGGTCTTCTCTCGAAAATATGGTGTTCTCATCGCGACTGCAGTTTTCATCGTCGGTGTTGTTGTCCAGATTACCTCGATTTCGGGGGGTCACGAGTCCATTCTCGGGGGCCGATTCATCACGTATGTTGTGAATGGAGGGCTTCCAACAGCGACAGATTGATGCTAACTCGACGAAAGGGGAATGGGTGTTGGGAGTCTGTCTATGATTGTGCCTCTTTACAACTCTGAGTGTGCCCCACCCGAAGTCCGAGGTGCCCTTGTGGCCCTGCAGCAACTTGCCATCACATTCGGGATCATGATCTCCTTCTGGATCGAGTTGAGTGCCCAACCTCCCTTCCCAGTTCATGCCTGCTAATCAAAAGCCAGCTACGGATGTAACTATATTGGCGGCACGACAGAAGACACGCAATCCGATGCAGCTTGGCTGGTTCCCATCTGTTTGCAGCTTGGGCCTGCCGCCGTTCTGCTGGTCGGAATGATCTGGATGCCCTTCTCCCCACGTTGGCTTATCCATCATGGCCGAGAGGAGGAAGCGCGTCGAAACCTCGCCAACCTCCGCGACCTTCCTGAGAGCCACGAACTTATCCAGCTCGAGTTTCTGGAGATCAAGGCCCAGTCTCTGTTTGAGAAGCGAAGCATTGCAGAGCATTTCCCTCATCTCCAGGAGTTGACGGCATGGAACACTTTTAAGCTCCAGTTCGTAGCTATGAAGGCCCTGTTCACCACCAACGCCATGTTCAAGCGAGTAATCGTCGCGACTGTCACGATGTTTTTTCAACAGTGGACTGGTATCAATGCGGTCAGTGTCTTTCAAGTCCATAACTGTCTCCCAGGCTAAATATGTGGCAGGTTCTCTACTACGCGCCCCAAATATTCGATCAGCTTGGCCTCAGTGCAACGACTACCAGTCTTCTGGCTACAGGTGTTGTTGGTGTGGTCATGTTCATTGGTGCGTGAAACCTTTATTCAACGAGATCCCAGGATCTGGCCACTAACATAATTGTACCATAGCCACTATTCCGGCTGTACTGTGGATTGACCGCGTGGGTCGCAAGCCTGTTCTGAGTATCGGAGCTATTGGCATGGGAACTTGTCACATCATCATTGCCGTCATCCTTGCTAAGAACATTGATCATTTCCATGAGCACCCTGCAGCTGGTTGGGCCGCCGTTGTTATGGTGTGGCTATTTGTTGTGCACTTTGGGTGTAAGTTTACAATTCTTGGGCTTCTCATCGCCGCATCCATTTACTACATCTCCCCCATTCAATTGCAAAACATCTACTAGATCAGGAAGCTGATCCTTGAGCAGACTCTTGGGGCCCATGCGGTTGGATTATTGTTGCTGAAGTGTGGCCGCTGAGTACCAGGCCATATGGAGTATCCCTCGGTGCTTCTAGCAACTGGATGTGAGTGGCATTAACGGCCTGAACATGAGTTCATACTAACCATCATCTCACTGTAGGAACAACTTCATCGTTGGACAGGTCACACCCGACATGCTTGTTGGCATCACATACGGAACCTACATCCTGTTCGGTCTGTTGACCTATCTCGGAGCAGCGTTCATCTGGTTTTTCGTCCCCGAAACCAAGCGGTTGTCTCTCGAGGAAATGGTGAGTCAAACCACTTGCTCATGTGCTTTTTATGTGCACCACACGCTGACCTGCAACCAAGGATCTTGTTTTCGGCTCCGAGGGTACCGCCCAGGCCGACTTTGAACGTATGGAAGAGATCAACCACGAAATTGGTCTGGCTGCGGTTTTGAATCGGGGTTCTCCGAACGCAGGGTTTTCTCAGTCAGCCGATCTGGAGAAGGAGAACTTGGAAGCAGCCGCTCTTTAAGATCATTAATTACGGGCTTGCATTCCTGGTGTGCGAAGGGCTCTGAGTGGCTAATAGATAGCCTACCTTTATCTCTAGTATCGTCAATCTTGATGCGCAGTACCACTCCTCTTAGGCAAATTATTATTCGAGAGAGCTTCTAACGTTTCATATCGCTACGGCCTACCTATCATAAACTAGTGCGGTGTAGAGTAATAGAGTTAGTATAGTTAGGTATATCTAAGGTTAAATATTCTTCTCTAGCTCTCTAACTATTAGATAAGGGCTAGAGGATTTATCTAGGGGTTACTTAGTACCTCCCTATAGCCCTAACTCCTATAGACTTCCCTAACTTAGCCTACTAAGCCCTTTTCCTTATA
Organism: Colletotrichum ledebouriae; assembly: GCA_036785755.1. Taxonomy (NCBI): domain Eukaryota; kingdom Fungi; phylum Ascomycota; class Sordariomycetes; order Glomerellales; family Glomerellaceae; genus Colletotrichum; species Colletotrichum ledebouriae. The sequence goes on from JAVHLU010003283.1 coordinate 5,354, forward strand.
ATATTATCCTAGCTTATAATATAATCCCCCCCCTCTAAACTAGTCTACCCTTAGACTAGTTTACTCTATAATTATCTAGAGGGTACTTAATACCTCCCTATAGGACTTTATAACCTCCTAGTTTCTATAGGTCTAGAATTTAGTATCCCTCGTTCTAATTATATAACTCTTCTTTAAATAGCTAAGTTACTTAGAGGAGTAATTAACTAGTAATAGGATACCTATCCTCTACCCTAGCTACTCTTATAGCTCTTATACCTAGGTAATAAGGGACTTTATAGCTTAGAGGAGTAATAAGCTAGTAATAAGATATACCTATACTCTAACTACTCTTATAGCTTTATTAGATAGGTCTAGGACTACTTAGTAGTTATTTAAATAATTATAGCTAAGTTCCTTTTAAGGGCTACTCCTTCTTTTATAGAGTTATATAGAAATATATTACTATTTAAGCTTATATTTATTACTTTAAATTCGCTTTTAGAATTATCATACTTTCTACTAATTATTATACTTTTAATATTTTTATAGGAGTATTAAAGATATTCTCCCTCTAGGGATAAAGAAGGTCTTTATTATAATATAAGGGGTTACTAGTAGTTATCTAGTAGTTATCTAGTAGTTATCTAATACTTTTTTATACTTAATAAAGTTAGTTAAAGCTAAATAAGATAATAATCTAGAGATTATCCTCCTTTTAGTTATATAAAAGCTTAGTTTTAATATTAAGTTAAAAATATATAAATATTATCTAAAATTCTACCCTATTAAAATCTCTCCTTCTTATTTCTTTAGATTTATAATACTAATATTACTACTAATAACTTATTATTAGCCCCCTACTCCCCTACTAATAACTTTATCTTAATTACTATATAATAAATCTATTATTATATCTTCTGCTATTACTAACGCCCCTAATACTACCCCTTATCCTACTAATACGCTAGATACTACTAGTATCCCTATAATAAGTAAGCTCTAGGTATGCTCCTATTACTACTACCTCCTAGTATAAGTAAAGTAGGAGCTACTTAAGGATATAGATACTAAGCTTAAGCTCCTTATAAGCTTAATTATATACTTTAAGAGTAATAGTAAGTATATAGTTCTTAGCTAGTTTTTATCTAGTACTTTACTAGCTTTAGGTTTTAAATTACTTATTAAGTTATAGATTCGTTCCTAATTTATTTATTTTTAGATACCTCTATTAAATATAAATATTATACTAAAATAGGTAATAGAAAGGCCTATATTAATATAAGTTTCACTTATTATTTTCTAGCTCTTAGCTACTAACTTTATATAGCCTACCTATTATATAATAAGCACTACTAATAAGCTTAAGCGCCTAATAAACGAGGGCCGCTCTAAGCCTAATATTCAAGCGTTTGCTTATTATTTTCTAGTTCTTAGCTGCTAACTCTATATAGCCTACTCGTTATATAATAGGCGCTATTAATAAGCTTAAGCGCTTAATAAACAAGGGCTACTCTAAGCCTAATATTTAGGTATAGTATATTAAGAATAAGATAAGTTATCTAGTACCTCCCTAGTACTTTATTATTAATTCTTAATAATATCTATAAGGAGATTCTTACTACTTAACTTATAACTAAGAAAGCTCTCTAGGCTAAAAAGAATAATATTAATATAATACCTATGAAATATAAAGCTAAGGAGATAGAGATCTCTATAGAACTAGAGGATTACTAAGTAAGCGCCTTAGAGGAGGCTACTACTTATTAGTAATAACTCGCTAAGGAGGCTAAGAAGTAGACTAAGTTATTATATAAATAATATAAAGAGCTTACTTATTATTATATAATAATAGAGTAGCTAGCTTAGAAGTAGCTAGGGGTATAAGAGGTATAAGCTAAGTATACTAAGGAGTTACTTAACTCTTATAATAAAGTTATAACTTTATTTAATCCCTATTAGTACCTCTCTAATATTTAGCTAGTTAATATTTCTAACTTAAAGTAGAATTATAAGGCTTTAGCTACCTTATTTATTAGAAGGGGAGATAATAATAATAATAATAATACTAAGGGTACTAGCGCTTAGTAGATTTAAAATTTCTAGGAGCGCCCCTAGTAAGCTACTAATAACCTCTAGGTAGTAGTTAGTTACTTTTAGGTATTTTTCTAATCTCTTTCCGCTTTATTAGGGGCTTTTAAGCTAGTAAATACAGATACCTAGCTAGTATACCTTATTTCTACCTTACTAGTAATCCCTTATTAAGCTTATTAAGTTACCTATTAAGTTTTATAGGGATTATAATATTTTTACTTATAATTTAGTTTTATAGTTATTTATAAATCTATAGATATATTATACTATAGCTCCTATAAATTATCTAGTTTACTATAGCCCTTCTATTTAATAAGGTACTAAAAGTTATATCTAGGGCCCCTATAAGTAATAATATAGTCTACTATATAGATATTATTATTATTATTAATTAGGATATCTCGTGGTAGAATAGCTAAGCTAAAGAAGGGTTCTGATTATATAAGTATAAATATATTATAGATTTAGTATTTTTATTAACCTATAGCTTATATACTTATCCCCTATTAATTACCTATTAGATCCCAAATATGCTTAGATATTTATTAGAAAGTCTATAGTAAGGCCGCCTCTACCTAATGTTTTTAATTAAGAGTAAGACGAGGTCTCCTATAGCGAAAATAATAAGGGTCCTCTTCTAGTTATAGAACTTATTATATATTTTATTATACGTATAGAGTAGTTTAGTAATAGCTAACCTCTAGGTAAGTAGTTTATAAACTCTATTATATACTACTAGAATTAAGACCTTTAGCTAGGGTTTAACGTTGTTAGGTCCCTATAGAGAATATCCTATTAGTAGTTTAGTAGGTAATATCTTAGTAGCCTTATAGTAGGAGCTATTATAAATAGATTAGGCTAGGTCGATCTAAGTTGCCTAGTTATCCTAGTTAATATTATAGAAAGTTTATAAAAAGTACTTAATACTCTAGTTCTAATATTCTATTTAGCTATTTATTTAAGGGTAGAAGGTAGTATTGAGTTCGGAATTACGCCGCAGCCCCTTTGCAAAAAGACTATAATAAATTAACCTAGTTTATAAGTATATTTTAGGAAATATTATATAGGTATCTTAACCTATACCCTCTACTAATTAAGGAAATTAATATAAGAACTTTATATATTCCTACTACTTATAAGTAAACCCTCTAAATATTATAACTTTAGATATACGCTATACTAGAGCTAATTATATTAGAGCTAAACGGGCTACTAAGGCTCTTATAGCTTAGAAACGCCCTCGCTAAACCTTCTAGTAAGGTAAAAGCTACTATATAAGATAACTCCTTAACCCAAAAGGTCGACCTTCTAGCAAGGTGCTAAAGGTGCTATGAAAGCCACTATATGAGATGACTCCTTAACCTAAAAGGTCGACCTTCGCGGCTATGGTTGGGAGAGGATCACGTGACCGAAGGCTGTGTATTGTTAGGAGGCGCGGATTTAGAAGGTCTGTTGCACTTAAGCAGGTAAAATCACTATGCAGTGGCCAGAGGCCGTAGAAGGTAGTATTAATCTTCCTCTTAATAACTAATAAGTAGTATACTTTAGACTAGAATCTACTAGTAAATAGCGATCCCTAATTAGATATAATAGCTCCTAGGAATCTAAATATAAGGAAGATATATTTAATTAGTAATATAGCTAGCCTATTAGCTATAAGTAACTCCCTAGTAGGGATATATAGGGAGTATTTTATAAGTTAATTGATAATAATAAGAATATAAGTTAATTAATATTTATTAGAAGGGCCTAGTAAGTACTAGTAGGGGTATAAGTTTATTATATAGAAGGTAGTATCTTAGTTTTATATACTAGTATATTATATATATCTTAATATATTCCTTTATATTACTTTTCTATATATTCTAGAAAAACGATTTTCTAATCCTCTTTTATATCTTAAAAGCCCCTTAGTAACCTCTAGATAGTTTATTCTAGAAGGCTCTAAGGACTTTATTTTAAAGTAAGTAATTATTAGGGATATATAAGCCCTCCTAGTATCTTAGGGTATTAGTATTATCTAGTAACTACTTTCTACCTCGTTATTCCTACTCCTTATTAATATAGAAGGGGTCTTTTTATTAAGCCTTCTTAACTTATTCCTAGAGCGAGGATATAAGTTATCCTAATAAGGTATTTAATAATTAGATATCTTATTACTACCTAATACCTACCTTCTAGATAATAATCTTATTAAAATATTATAAGAAGTCTTATAAGAGTAAGTCCCTAGCTTTATTAATTTCTACATCCTCTAGAGTATAGTTAGGTCTCTATAATAAGCTATTAGCTAGGTTATAGTAACCTAGCTAGTATTTAATCTTAAGGTTAATATTAATAGATCTTATAATAGCTAAGCCTAGTAGCTACTAAGTATCTTTTTATTAGTAAGGGACTAGTAACCTAGGTAGTTAGTAATAAATTAGATATAATACTAGGAGTAAAGTAAGTAGTATTACTACTTTACTACTACCTCTCTAATAGCTAGTAGCCCTATCTCTAGTATATTATACTATAATTATACGCCCTTAAGCTTCTAAGATCTAAGTACTACTAATCTCTGTATATCCCCCTCTAACTAGCTTAGTATTACCCCTATTATAAAGTCTAATATATTAGTTTTATCTTAAATTAGAAATATAGGATTAAAGTAATATAATATAGATATTTCTATAAATAAAGTATAGAGCTAATAAAAGGTAGTTAATACCTCCCTAGTTATTACTAGCTAGCTCTTAGCTATATTAATAGGTTAATTAGTAAGTAGGCTATAAATCTTAGAGTAGTTCTTAATAAATCTCCTATAGAACCCTAAAAATCCTAGAAATTACTAAATCTCTTATATTATAATAGAAACTAGCTACTTAGCTATTACCTAGACTCTCTTATATTTCAGTAACTCTATTTATTAAGATTATAAACCTAAGGAATTTAATCTCTCTCTTATAAGATTTATACTTATTAAGGTTTATATAGAGGCTATTAGCTTCTAACTAGGTGAGTACCTATCTTATAGCCTCTATATAGGAGTTTATATTATTAGTAAAAATTAAAGTATTATCTAAATATATAATATAAATAATATTAACTAAGCTTATAAGCGACTTATTAATAAATATCTAAAAGGTAATAAGTATATTAATAAGCCTAAAGAGTATAATATAACATTTATAGTAGCTATATTATATATAGAATACTATCTTCTACTTATCTCTCTCCTAGATCCTTACTTAGTAATATATATCCTTAAAGTTAAGTTTTATAAAGTACTTTCCTTAGGATAGTTAGTTAAGGATTTTATTAATTAGAGGGAGAGGGGTATAGTTCTTAGTAGGTACCTAGTTAGGTCCCTAGTAATTTATATATAATCTTAATTTACCTCCTTTCTTTAGAATAAATAGGATGAGTACCCCTACTCGACTTCTTAATAAGTAAATCTACCCCTTCTATAGGGCCTTATAGATATAATCCCTTAACTCCTCTAACTCCTTCTTAACTAATAAGTAGATTAATTTAAATAGGGGCCTAATTCTAGACTCTAGATTAATAGGGTAGCTCCTAGTAGTCTTAAACTCTAGTATAGTTCCTACTAAGTTAATATTAAATACTTTCTTAAAGTCCTAGTATTCTAGGGGGATATTTATTTTAGTCTTAAGCTCCTTAGTATCCTTTAATTAACTAATGGTTAATATCTAGTTAACTTATAATACTCCTATAAGTACTACTCTCGCTTTATTTTTAATATGCCTAAGCTCCTTTTTAGTTATAATAAGGTAAATACTCTTCTTATATAGGGGAAAGGTCTAGCCTAACTCTATCTAATTAAGATTAGAGTACTCTAATATATACTAAGGGATCCCGAGGATAGTATTATAACTATTACTATTACTAATCCTAAAATTATATAAAGCTATCCGCTAGATACCTATACTATTAGTTATTTAGGTTGCTAACTTCTATATATTATAGTTAGGTCCCTTAGATACCTATATTCCCCTAATAGGTTCTAATTTATTAGCTTCTAGTTAGGTACTAGTTATAATACTCTAGTTTATAATATTCTTATTAGCTCTATAATTAATAAGTATAGTACTAGTCTTCTAGCTACTTATAACTTAGACCTATATTATTACTTTAATATAATATAACTAGTTACTATCCTACTAAACTATATATATTACTACCTAGGGCCTCTGGCTACTGCATAGTGATTTTACCTGCTCAAGTGCAACAGACCTTCTACCTCCGCGCCTCCTAATAATATATAGCCTTTGGTTACGTGATTGTAATTACTAACTACCTTTCCTAACTATAGCTATACTTATACGTGCCTATAGCCTCACGATTTTTAACTTTATATCGATAATAACGTGGTTTTTAATTATTTAAACTATGAAACTATTAACTTTTCCTCTCGCGTACTACCCGCGTCGCTAATACTACCTCTATTACCGCTTTATCCGCTAGTAGCTATGCTATTATTAGTAATACTCTCTCTATATTAAAGCAATTAGCATAAGCTATACTTACTAACGTTCGCCTAGGCTACCTAGGCTGCCTCTACCTTAGTAATATAGAGGACCTGCTTAAAGAAGGGCTACTCTATAGGGTATATAATAACCTACTAAACTTCTACTACTAAGTTTACTTACTTAGCTCTAATATTATTACGCCTTATAGAGTC
>JAVHLU010003284.1:0-12106 GCA_036785755.1 Colletotrichum ledebouriae
GTTCTATAACTTAACTATTAATAGTAATATAGCTCTATAAGATACCCTATTAAGCTAAGAAGACTTTAAGAAAGTACTTTTCTTCCCTTTATACCCTCCTACTCCTTTACCTATAGATAATAATATAGTAGACTTTAGAAATAATAATAACGTTATACTATCTCCTATAGTAGCTATTCCTTAACCTATTTATAAATTATTAGTATTATCTAGGTCTGCTTTATCTAAAATACTAGATAATAAGCTTAAATACCTTAGATATTAGCTTTAGTTATAGGTCTTATAGATACTAAGTTATAATATAACTATTAAGCCACGCCTAAGAACTATACTTATAGATATATTATTATATCCTAAGAGGCCTAGTCCTTTAAATAAGCGTAATTATAGCTATATAGACTATATCTAGTAGAGGGTTAACTAGTAGGATTAGATCGAGTAGAATATACCTAAAGGAGTATACTATTATAACTTCTTATACTTAGTATAATAGGGTAGGTAGTTTTAGCTATATTAAGGATTAGAGTAAGATAAGGAGTATAATAAAGAGGAAGAAGTAATAAAGCTATTATTAAGATATAACCTATAGTAGAAAATAGTTAAACCTAAGGGATCTTTTTAATAATAAGATCGCCTACTTAGAAGATATTATTAATAGATTAGATCTATAAATAGAGTTTATTTACTATTTCTATAAAGTAGTTTTATTTATTTTTTAAGACTCTCCTTTATAATATTATAATAAGTCTTAAGGGGATAATTAGAATAGGATAGGATAGACTTAGCTATATAACCTTTAGAAAACTCCCTTAATATATAGACCTATTATAAGGAGATTATAAAGTAGAGCGTAGAGGAGAGGAGCGTAGTAGAGGAGATAAGAGTATTATTATTATTATAATTAGAACCTTAATAACCTTATACCTCGTTTCTTTTAGTAATTCCTTAGTAAGTCTATGCTAGATTAAGATAATCTCTTTTAATTAGATCTATGAATTATTCTATATATCCTTTAAGCCTATTTTTAATATTCTTACCTATTTATAAGTAGAGCTATATTATTTATTATGTTTCTAGTTCCTATCGGTTCTAGCCCTTTCTAATACCTAGGAATATAAGCGCTTTAGTATTACTAAGCTATTAGTATTTATATAAAAGGTTATTAAAAATAGCTAAAAGGCTTATATTATATATATATTAGGGAATATTACCTCCTATAAGCTATTAATAGAGGCCCTAGGCGAAGAGGACGCCTTAGAGGGTAAAGTAGAATTACTACTAGAGCTACTTAGTAAATAAGGAATATTTAATAAGTAGTTAGTAAAGGCATACCTAGCCCTAGAGGGTATAGAATATATTATTAACTTAGTTAAAGGGAAGAAACCTCTATATAAGCCTATCTACCTACTAAATAAGTACTAGCTAGAGGAGCTCTATTAATATATTACTAATAACTAAGTAATAAGGTAGATTTAACCCTTTTTAAACGAGGCAGGCGCCCCTATTCTCTTCATACCTAAGAAGGATAGATCCTTATACCTTTATATAGATTATTAAAGCTTTAATAAGGTAATACTAAAGAACTAATATCTACTCCCCCTTATTAATAAGCTATTAGATAGGCTTTAAGGAGCGAAATAGATCTTAAAGATTAACTTTTAAGATATATATTACTATATCTATATTAAGCTAGAAGACTACTAGAAGATAGCTTTTAGGACTTATTATAGGTATTTTAAATATACTATTATACTATTTAGACTTATAAATACCCTAGTAATATTCTAGGTATATATTTACTAAGCGCTCGCTAAGCTACTAGATACTTATTATATTACGTATATAGATAATATTATAATCTACTCTAAGATAAGAGGGTAGGATATAAAAAGCCTTTACTAAGTACTCTATAGGCCTTACTAATAGGCGCTATATATTAAGTTTAATAAGTATAGGTTCTACTAATAATAAGTAGAGTTCCTAGGGTATATTATCATACCTAAAGGTATATTAATAGACTAAACCCGCGTCTAAGCTATTACTAAATAGAAGCTACCTAAGATATATAGGGACATCTAAGTCTTCCTAGGATTATATAATTTCTACTATAAGTTTATTATAAGCTATTCGGGTATTATAGCCCCTATAATATCCCTACTAAAGGGTAGTAAGAATAGTAAGAAGGGAAGCAAACCTTACTAGCTAGAAGAGGCCTAATAAGCCTTTAAATAGCTCTAAGCTACCTTCTACTTAGTAACTATTCTCTAATATTAGGATATAACTTACGAAATAAGGGTTAAAACGGACGCTTCTATAAAAGCTATATCTAGTATCCTATTATAATATATTAATAGCTAGTAATAACTAGTTACTTATTATTTATAGAAGCTTAGTAATACTAAGTAGCGTTAAGGAGTAAGCTAATAGGAGCTTCTCGCTATAGTTAAAAGCCTAGACTACTAGGCTTATTACTTTTAAGGTATATTAAAAAGGTTTATAGTTCTAATAGATTACTAGGTACTAAAAGGAGTTATTAGTATATTAGCGCGGGACCTTTAGGGAAGGCTTATTAAATAGGTATATAAACTCTTAGCGTTTAACTTTAACCTAGAGCATAGGTCGGGGGTTATAAACCTAGTAGATAAGCTATCTAGGAGGCTAGACTATATAGAGGGGGAGGTAAAATATAATAATATACTCCTAACCCTAGTAAGGAAGCTAGGGCTTATTAATAAGTTACTAGTAGACCTCTAGATACGTATTACTACTTTATAAAGTAATATAGAGACCTTAAGAGTATTTATTAATACTATAAGAGCTAGTATAAAATAACGCCCCTTCTAAATAAATAGCTCTAGGGGTAGAGACGCCTCGGTCTCTAGTTAGTATAGCACTCTATAGCATACTAATATTACTATAACTATAGTAGCTATAATAACTTAATACTAAAGAGTAAGGGAAGACGTAGAGAACGCTTAGCGAGAGGTTACTAACTTAAAGGACTTACTTAGAGCTAGGGTTATTATAGCGTAGTAATATATCCTATACTAAGTTATAAGGGAGCTTATAATAGGTAAAATAGCATATAGTTAGTAACCCTCTAAAGCAATAGAAAGTCTTATCCGCAGACTAGAGGCTAATAACTTATATTACTAGACCTAATTAGAGAGGGTATATAGACTAGCTAGCGATTATAGGGGCTATATAATTAATAGCTATAGAACCTTATTCTATAAGGGAAGGTTAGAAATACCCTAGGAGAGGTCCCTAAGACTTAAAATCCTTTATTAATACTATAATAACCGCAGGGCGGGTTATATAGGGGTAAATAAGACTACTAAGTTAATCTTAAGGAAGTTCTACTAGCTAAACTTAGCTATAAATATATATAATTATATAATAGGGTGCTATATATACTAAGGGATCCGGGTTCTGAGGTATAAGCCCTATAGAAAGTTATACCCGCTACCCCTACTAGCGTACCTATCTTAGGAAATTAGTATAGACTTTATTACTAGACTACTACTAAGCTATTAATATAAAGGCAGGGAGTATAACATAGGTCTTATTATTATATACTAGATAACTAAGTTTACTATATTTATCCTAATAATAAAGCAGCTAATAGCTACTAAGTTAGCGCAAATTATCTATAAATAGGTTAAGTATTACTTTAGTACGCTAGAGGGTATTATTAGTAACTAAGATAAGCTCCTTACTAGCTAATTTTAGGAGGAATTCATAAGAGAGAGAGCTATTAAGCGCTACCTCTCTATTATATATTACCCCTAGACTAATAGGTAATCTAAAAGGATATACTAGATATTAAAAAAGTACCTATAAGTATACGCTAGCGACTTGCTATAAGAATAGGCTATCTAGTTACCTAAGGCTAAGTTCGTATATAATAATAGTCGCTATAATACTACTAGCTATTTACTAATAGAGGCCCTATATAGCTACTACCTACGTTACGTGGAATATATATCCCCTACGAATAGGGTTATAATATAGAGCATAAAGGAGCGAATTAAATATATCTCAAAGCTTTATAAGAGGGCCTAGGAATAATAGTAAAAGGTTACTAAGGTATAAGCTAAGTATTATAACGCGAGGTATAAGGAATAGACTTACTATTAGGAATAAGTTATTAGGCTACTAATGAAGAACTTCTAGTTTAAGAATAAAAAACTAGCGCCTAGGTTTATATAGGTAGCTATTATAGAACTAATTAGTATATAAGCTTATAGAGTTTATCTACTACTATAATACTAAAGGATATATAATATATTCTTAGTTACCTTACTAGAACTATAGGATAATTATTAAGTAAGTAGTAAAAGCTTGCTTATATACCTAGAGCTTAAGAACGAGCTAGAGGAATAGGAGGTTAAGGAGATTATTATATAATAAAGCGTTAGTAATAATATATAATACTTAGTTAAGTAGGTAGGATAGCCTATAGGATATAATATATAAGAACCTATAGAGAACTTAGTGAACGCGTAAGAGGCTATTTATAAGTTTAATAGATAATATAAGAGGGCTTATAAGAAGTAGGATAACTAGTTATTCAAACTACTATAATAAGTTAGTAATTATGAACTATAAGACTATAAAATAGAACTTAATTTAGAAGTAAAGCGTTAATTAAATTAAGTAGCGAATTATTACTAAAGCTATAGCGAAAAGGGGTATTATTCTATAAAGGGGGAAAGGAGCTAACTATCTAAGTAGTTATTAACTTCTTAGGATAGCTACGGGGGTAACTACTATAACTACTATAACTACGAGTAGTACTACTATAACTATTATAGTAACTAGTTGCCGAACTAGCGCTATTAGTATCCCTATTATTACTACCTATAGGCTAATTACTAGCTAACTTACTACTAGCGCTACTACCTAACTCGCTATTAGAACTATTACTATTAGAGATAGTAATAGTAACCTTAGCTCTCTTAGTCTTCTTTACTAACTCTTTACTACTACTTTAGCTATACTTAGTAGGGGTACTAAAGTAGGAGGCGCGGGAGATAGGATAAGTACTAGTAATAGTAATAAAGTAAGAGGGGATATTATTAGTAGTATACTTAGCGAGATTTTCCTAAAGCTCCTTATAAAACCTAAGGAAAAAGGTAATATTATACTTATAAGCATGCCTAGGGACTAGCTTTATTAAAGAGATATTAAGTAGGTAGTTAATCTTATTATAGAAGTAATAAATAGGACTATTATTATAAATATATGCTAGCTAGGCGGTATTTAAGCGCTAAAGAATATTAATACTATTATAAAGGGTACTAACTTAAACCCTAGTAATTAGTAGGATATAATTAATAAGGGAATAGTAAGTAATAGCCTATATAGACTAGGATATCGGGCGCGAGGTACTTATAGATAGAGGCGAGCTCCTAGAGCTAAAGCTGCTCTATATAATAGCTACTACTACTAGTAGTAAGATCGTAGATAAGCTTAGTAATATACTTTTATACTACTAAATAATTTCTAAGCGTAGCTAGAATATAATAATAATAAAGAGGGGTTAGGATACTATTGCGCTACTAGATCTAGATCTAGTAGAATATATTCTAAATTATCTAAGCTACGCCTTAAAGCTCCTAAGGGACCTAAAAAACGTTAATATATAATAACCCGTTAGTAAATTAGTAGAGACTTATAGTAATATATTTCTTCTTATTAAAGTTATAATAAATATACTTCTATATATACTCGCTATATATATAGTAAAGGTAGATAATATCCTAATATATTTTATAAATATAGCTAAGGTAAGGATAGCTACTATTAGTATTACTAGTAAGATCGCTAGAATGAATCTTAGGATTATAGAGGTATTTTATAAGAACTACGCTTATATATATAATATAAGATATTATAGAGAGCTATTAATAAGAAGCTAGAGAGGGATATAAGTAAGATTAGAAGAGGAAAGGGAAAGAACTTAATAATTATAGCAAAAGCTTATAAAATAAGCACTAAAATAGGAGAAGTAGCTGGACTAAAAAGGATCATAAAGAGGAGAAATTCTAACTAAGTTAGAGACCTTAAAAAGAAGACGCCTTTTTATATTTTAAGTCGCTAGGTAATAAAGCTAAATAATTACTAATTATATACTACTAAATAGTTATATAACTATTAGTAACTAATTGAAAAATAATAATAATAATTAAAATTTCAAAATAATTATAATATATAAGGAAAGTAAAAATATATTATTTACTATAACTACCTAGATCTAGTATAGAGGGTAAGAGTAAATAACGTAATAAAGGCGTAGAGACGCTACCCTATAGTTAGTAACGATATCTATAATAATATAGAGCTATGTTAAGCTCCTAGTATTAGAAAGGGCTAGAACCGAAGGGAACTAGAAAGATAATAAACAACATAGCTCTACCTATAAATAGGTAAGAATATTAAGAGTAGACTTAAAAGATATATAGAATAATTTATAGATCTAAATAAAAGAGATTATCTAAATTAGGCGTAGATTTACTAAGAAATTGCTAAAAAACGAGGTATAGGGTTATTAAGGTAGTAATAATAATAATAATAATACTATTTTCCTATCCGCTACGCTCCTCTCTTTTACGCTCTACTCTATAGTTTTCTTATAATAGGTCTATATGCTAAGGGAGTTTTCTAAAAATTATATAGCTAAGTCTATCCTATCCTATCCTAATTATTCCCTCGAGACTCTTTATAATATTATAAAAGAGAGTCTTAAAAAATAAATAAAACTACTTTATAGAAATAGTAAATAGACTCTATTTATAGATCTAATTTATTAATAATATCTTCTAAGTAAGTAATCTTATTATTAAGAGGGTCCCTTAGGTTTAGCTATCTTCTATTATAAGTTATATTTTAATAATAGCCTTACTACCTCTTCCTCTTTATTATACTCCTTATCCTACTCTAATCTTTAGTATAGCTAAAACTACTTACCTTATTATACTAGGTATAAGAAGTTATAATAGTACGCTCTTTTAAGCATATTCTACTTAATCTAATCCTACTAGTTAACCCTCTACTAGATATAGTCTATATAGCTATAGTTATACTTATTTAAAGGACTAAGCCTCTTAAGATATAATAATATATTTATAAGTATAGTTCTTAGGCATTATTTAATAGTTATATTATAACTTAGCGTCTATAAGACCTATAACTAAAGCTAATATCTAAGGTATTTAAGCTTATTATCTAGTATTTTAGATAAAGTAGACCTAGATAATACTAATAATCTATAAATAAGTTAAGGAATATCTATTATAAGAGATAGCGTAATATTATTATTATTTCTAAAGTCTATTATATTATTATCTATATATAAAGGAGTAAGAGGGTATAAAGGGAAAAAAGATACTTTCTTAAAGTCTTCTTAGCTTAATAGGGTATCTTATAGAGCTATATTACTATTAATAGTTAAGTTATAGAACTCTATAGTAATTATAGATATATATTTAATAACTAAGGGGATTTTAGAGTTAGAGAATAATACGCTATCGCTTAAGGTTATATTATTAAAATATAGAGATAGTAATCCTTCTTAAATTAGAGCTCTAGCCTATTTAATATATTAGAGACTATATATAAATCTATTCCTCTATTAGACTAAATTAACTATATAGTTATTAATTAATAGGAGCTTTCGGAGTGATAAAGGGGCTCCTATCTTATAATACTATATATTAAGGTCTTATATAGCCTTAATAAAGCGCTAATTACTATTCTAGTCTTATATAGAGTTATAATAGAAGTAGTAGCTAGTTAACTAGTTTATAAAAATCGCAGACTAATAATAATTACTATAGTTTAGTAGAAAGAAAGCTCTAGTAATATCCTAGAGATTCTTCGCTTCTACTCTTTTAGGCTCTATAGAAGCCTTATTAATTTCTTTTCTAGGTTACTAGGCTAGTATATAAATTAGGGTATAAATATTATAAAAATAGCCCTTAATTATAAATATAAAAAGGGCTATAACCTCTAAGTTATCTAACTCCTCTTATCTTATTAGCTTCCTTTATATATTATAAAGGTTTAATAAATATTCTACCTAGGCTAAAGTTATAATAGATAACCCTCTTCTATACTAGGGTATTAAGTAATTTATAAATTCTTAGTTCTATTATATATACTATAAGACTACTAGTATAAGCTTATCTTTATTTAGTATAGGGTTCCCTTTAGGTCTTATAATATTAAATCCTACTAAGGTATTAGTAAAGCTAAATATAATATCTCTTAAGGTAATAGGGGCTAAGTAGAGCGATATAAATAGTTTTATAAACCTAGGGTAATTAAAATATCTTATAAAGTTAATAAGTTATTATAAGTTATAATCCCTCTTCTACGTCTTATAGTTATTTCTTTTTTTTATATTCTAGATATTCAGTTCTTTTAATAATTCTTCCTCTCTATCTAACTCTTCTAGATTAATAGGAATTATTAGATTAGTTTATAAATTAGTATCTATAGGTATAAGTAGGTTAATATCTATCCTATTTAGGGAGGAAGCCTCTAGGTTTATAAATTAAGAGGTATATTTAGCTATTTAATATTTAATATCTTCTTAAGCTATCTTTTTCTTAATATCTTTATTTCTTAGTTTAAAGTATTAATTATATAGAATTCTATCTACCCTTAGTTAGGTCTAGTATCTTTTAGGAGGTATTTTATTAGTAAAAGCCTTTAATAAATAATTAATCTAAGCTTAATACCTTATCTTAATAAGCTACTTTAGAGGTATTAGGCTTCTAATATATATAAAGGACCTAAGCTAATTAATAAAATAGAGACTAGAGGCTTATAATAGAGGGTTTATAAATCGAAGTTCTATTAGGTATAGTTATTTTATTAAAACCTCCTTAGCTTTATATCTTAATAGAAAGCTTCTAGTAATAAATATTAAAGTTTATAGTTATCCTTTAGCTCTTCTCCTTAACTATTAATTATTATAAAACTAGTTTCTCCTATCTTATAAGTTAATTAGTAGACCTATAATAACTACCTTAATAGACCTAGGCGCTTATAGATAAATAAGGAGTATATTAGGGGATTTAGCTTTAATTTAAGTAACTATAATATCCTTTATATCTCTATCTTTAAAATCGTCTTCTATACCTCTAACTATCTTATAATAGAGCGGTTAGCTAGGCTTAATAAGCCTTATAATATAGCAAGTAATTACTAAGATATCCTTAGTATATATTAGAATTACTATTTTAAGTATAGTAATAATATTAAATATACTAGCTATAACTTATTATAAGTATAAGGGGTAAATTATCTCCTCTACTACTTCTAAGGTCTTATTCTAATATTAATAAGGATATATTTTAATACTATATTAAAAGGGTCTCTCTAACTAGGGATATTATCTATCCTAAGTAGAGGATATATATTATATTTAATTAGCTAAAGCTAGTAACTAAGCTTATTAGGAGGTTTAAAGCCTAGGATATCTCTATTATTTTATCCCTCTACTTAAAACCTATTTATACTTAGTTTATTAGATATAAGCTTTATTAAAAATCTAATTTTAAGGATAGGAAGGTTTAAGGATCTTAACTCCTAGATCTATATATCTAACGCTTTATTATTAGAAAGAATAACTTTCCCTATTATAATATATTAAAAGAAAAGTTAATAAGGGGAAAGTATAAGTAATTTATAGACTAAAGAGCTAAATAGAAGTAATATTTAAAGAAAAGGAGGAGCTATAATATAGTAGTTAATATTATATAGTTAGTAGATAAATTAAGTTTAAAAGTAAATAATATATATAAAGGGGAGAGAGAAATTAGAGGGCTTAAAGGGTAAGGAGTATTAAGCTTGGAATTACGCCGCAGCCCCTTTGCAAAAAGGCTATAACAAATTCACCTAGTTCGCAGGCATAATTCGGGAAATACTATATAGGTATTTTAACCTATACCCTCTACTAGTTAAGGAAAATAATATAGGAACCCTATATATTTATACTACTCGCAAGCAAACCCTTATATAAAGTTAGACGCGCGCAGCACTAGGGCTAATTATATTAGAGCTAAACGGGCTACTAAGGCTCTTATAGCCTAGAAAGGCTACTATATAAGATAACTCCTTAACCTAAAAGGTCGACCTTCTAGTAAGGTGCTAAAGATACTACGAATACTATTATATAAAAAGTAACTCTTTAACTAGAGAGGTCTTTCCTAAGAGGTTCTTATAGCTAGAAGTATAAGAAGCTCTATAAATAGGGCCTTATACCTCTCCCTTATCCTTATCCTTATCCCTTAACTATATTAGTACTAAACCCTATATATAAATATACTAAGCCCGAGCGAGGTATACCTTTTAGTATAAATAATATAGAGGGGATCGCTAGAGAGTATAGCCTTAATATAATTAATAAAACCCGCTCCTTTATTAACTACTCTACTATATATAGAGAATATATTATTAGTATAGCCCTTTAGAGGGCTTACCTTAATACCCCTATAGGGGGACTCTATAAGGCGCGATAGTATTAGAGCTAAGTAAGTAAACTTAGCAATAGAAGTTCGGTAGGTTGTTATATACCCTATAGAGTAGCCCTTCTTTAAGCAGGTCCTCTATATTGCTAAGGCAGAGGTAGCCCAGGCGGCGAACGTCGGTAAGTATAGCTTGCGCTAACTAATAGAGAGAGCGTTGCTAACGATAGCATGGCTGCTGCGAAGGCGTTAGCTAACCCGATCGAACAGGAGGACTGGCGGATAAGGGTAAGGAGTATATTTTTATATCTATTAATTACTTTAATAATATAGTAATTTATTAGTAGCTTATAGAAGGAATAATTAACTCTCCTCTTTTACCCTCCTTAGCCTTAATAAAGTAAAATAAACTTAGGATAAAAAAGCCTATAATAAATAGAATAATAAATTAGGGTAGTTATATATAGGGAAAGAATAAAAGAAATAATAGTTAGTAGTAGCTATTAAAACCAGCGGCCTATTTATAAATTAACTAAGTATTCTCCTCTATCCTCTATTATTAACTTCTCCCCCTTTTAATAACTACTTTTAGCTAGCTATTTTAATCTTTATTTAACCCCTTTATACTTTCTCTCTTATATTTATAAATTATATCTTCTTATTATAGCTAACTATAACTTCTTTATCTTAAGCGTTAAAAATATTAATTAACCTTACCCTTATTATCTCCTATTTATAGTAACGCTTTAAGTCCTTAGTTCTAATATCCCTATACTTAAAATAAAGAAAAATAATATACCTCTTTTTATCTAATACTCTACTAACTAACTTTAGGTATTCCTTCCCTTCTTTTTAATATCCCTATACCCTCTAGCTAATAATTATAATTCTTAGGTAGCTATAAGCCTTATTTAGCTTTAACTTAATATCCCTAGTAATAAATACTTAGAGGTAGCTTTTATACTATAGATATTCTCTAATAAGACTACTAAGGTAATAAGGCTAGCTTTCTAAAAGGCTTATCTTAATAAATAGGATTTTAAACGAATATTTAGGGTAACTAAGGGGTCTAGAGAATTCTATTATTAAGTCTTTATTTATATCTCTATTACTTTCCTCGCTAGCTCGTAGGAAATAAAAGTCTTTTAATACGTTATAGCTATATATAGCTTATTTATTTAATCCTAAGGTAGTTATAATATAATACCTTATATTTATTATAAAGAGCAGGCTTATACTACTAAGAACCTTGCGTTAGGTATTTATATCTATAAACTATACTTTGAGTATATCTCTATACTAGGTACTCCTTATACTAACTACTTCTTCTATAAAACTTAAGAGAGTTATTTATATAATAATCTAAGTATCTATAAGTATTATAAATATAGAATTAAGTATAATAATAAGGTAAGGAGGAGTAGAGAATTTAATAATATTAAGGAGATCTTATAGTCCTAAATTCTAGTAGATATTATAGTTATAGCTATAGCTAAGTTCGACTTCTTACTTCTTTATAATAAATATTATTAATAGGCCTAGGAATATTATCCTAAAGCTAGGTTTATATACTCTTATTACCCTTTTATAATAAAGCTACCTCTAGAGTTTAACCCTATAGAAATTAT
>JAVHLU010003285.1:0-12100 GCA_036785755.1 Colletotrichum ledebouriae
CTATATTATTATTATCTATAGGCTTAGATAAGTCTATAGTTATATCTTTACTAATAAGTAGGGCCTTAATACGTATAGACTAGACTTTATAGTTATCAGATCTAGAAAGCTTAGGAAGCTATACTTTCAAATTAGACATTATAATAACTTTAGGAGTATAATATATAAGCTCTAATATAGTATAGAGATCATAATAGTAAGATAAGATAGTTATATAGCTTAGTAGTATTAACTACAGCTTTGTTATATATATATATAGTTAAAACCCAGAGGTTATAGGTTCAACTCGTTATTATTCCTCCTCTTTTATTCCTCTTTCAGGGTCTTGAAGTAGATATTGAGTAGTTTGAGTAGTAATAGACCCTTTAATAGTTAGGATAACCGACGGTATATAGCCTATATTAGGCCTCGATTATGAAGCAGTATAAGTATAGGTAAACTAAGAGGTTTGAAGGCTTGGGGATAAATCGTATAGGTAGTTAGCTAAAGCAAGGTCGAATAGCTTAGCTAATATATCGTCTCTTTTTATAGTAATAGAGGTATTAATAGTAGTATAATCGAGTATTTCGGGGTTCTGAATAGCTTCACGTAGAAGGTATTGATCTCGAAGCTAGTAAACTAGTCCTGCTAGTATCTCTGACTCTGCGTAGGGGGTATAAAGGCTATATCTATTAAAGGAATACCCTAAATAGGTAACCTTAAGGTAGAGTATAGGTTTGAGGTGTTTATTATAGTTTTGAGGAGGTTAAATAGGCGAGAGGTTATTGAAAAGGTTTGAGCTAGGCTTATAACCTATAAGAATATGTATATAGGTAGCTAAAGGGGCGGTAAAACAGCCTAAATAATAGATATTAATAGGCTAAGTAATATGGTGATAAAAGCTGATAAATTTGAGCATAAGGAGGTATTTTTCCTGGAATTAATTGATAGTATTATTGATGATATTGTTGATGATGTTGTTGTTGTTATTTCTAAGTTACAAATCCTGCCCTCACGAAGTGAGGGGTAAGATATTCTGAAACATAACTGCAAAGCAGTAGCTTATTAAGCAGAAATCGCGCTCGGATCACTATGTGGTCCGTGCGCAATTTCTGTATACTTATAGCTATAAAGCTAAGGATTATAAATATATATGTATATATAAGGTTATTGCTATTATTAGAATTTATATAGATTTTTAAAGTATTTATTCCATGAAGGAAATACTTTTATAGTTATTACCTTATATTTTATAGTTATTAAAGTACTATTAAAGAGATATTATATAGGTATATAACTATATATAATATAGTTATTTATTAAGGTTTGTATAAACCTTATAGGATTATTATAGAACTTTTAAGATATACCTTCGGTATTCTTACAATTTCTATAAAGTAGTTTTATTTATTTTCTTTAAAACTCTCTTTTATAATATTATAAAGAGTCTTAAGGGGATAATTAGGATAGGATAAGATAGACTTAGCTATGTAGCTTTTAAATCGCCCCCTTGGCGCACAGACCTATTATAAGAAGACTATAGAGTAGAGCGTAGAGGAGAGGAGTATAGCAGAGGGAAGTATTATTATTTATATATTATTATAATTAGTACCTTAATAATCCTATCCCTCGTTTTTTCTTTTAGTATTTTCTTAGCAAATCTATACCTAATTTAGAGAATCTCTTTTAATTAGATCTATAAATCATTTTATATATCTTTTAAGCCTACTTTTAATATTCTTACCTATTTATAAGTAGAGTTATTGTATTTATTATCTTTCTAGTTCCTATCGGTTCTAGCCCTTTCTACTAGTACCTCGCTAATAAAAAGATACTTAGTAGCTACTAGGCTTAGCTATTATAAGATCTATTAATATTTAACTTTAAACTTAAATACTAGCTAGGTTATTATAACCTAGCTAAGAGTATATTATAGAGACCTAACTATAGCCTAAGGGATAGAGAAATTAATAAAGCTATAAACTCGCTCCTATAAGACTTTTTATAATATTTTAATAGAATTACTATCTAGAGGGTAGGTATTAAGTAGTAATAGAGTAGCTAATTATTAAATACCTTATTAGAATAACTTATACCCTTACTCTAGGAATAGGTTAAAGAGGCTTAATAAAAGGACCCTTTTTATATTAATAAGGAGTAGGAATAATAAGGGATAAAGTAGGTATTAGATAATATTAATACCCTAAGATCTTAAGAGAGCTTATATTGTTATAGTCTTTTTGCGAAGGGGCTGCGGCGTAATTCCGAACTCAAAGAGAGCTTATATATCCTTAATAATTACTTACTTTAAGATAAAGTCCTTAGAGCTTTTTATAATAAACTATTTAGAGGTTACTAAGGAGTTATTAAGATACTAAAGAGGATTAGAAAATTACTTTTATAGAATATATAAAAGAATAATATAAAGGAATATATTAGAATATATATAATATACTAACATATAAAACTAAGATACTACCTCCTATATAATAAACTTATTCATATGCGGGGTCTGGTGCCGACATGGTTAAGGATTTGTCGTGGGTTATAGGGATAAGGAAGAGGGAGAGGCATAAGGCCCTGCTCGCAGCAGAGCTTCTTATGCTTCTAGCTATAAGAACCTCTTAGGAAAGACCTCTTTAGTTAAGGAGTTACCTCTTATATAGTAGCGTTTATAGTACCTTTAGCACCTTACTAGAAGGTCGACTTTTTAGGTTAAGAAGTTATCTTATATAGTAGCTTTCGTAGCACCTTGCTAGAAGGTTTAGCGAGGGCGTTTCTAGGCCACGAGAGCCTTAGTAGCCCGTTTAGCTCCGGTATAATTAGCCCTAGTATAGCGTATATCTAACTTTATATAATAATATTTAGAGGGTTTGCTTGCGAGTAATAGGAACGTATAGGGTTCTTATATTATTTTCCTTAACTAGTAGAGGGTATAAGTTAAAATACCTATATAGTATTTCCCGAATTATACCTGCAAACTAAGTGAATTTATTATAGTCTTCTTTCGAAGGGGCTGCGGCGTAATTCCGAGCTCAATAATAAACTTATACCCTTACTAGTATCTACCTAGCTCTTCTAATAGATATTAATTAACTCTATTATAAAACTATTACTATCTCTTATAATAAGAAATAAGCTATATAATAATATTCTTATTATTATTGACTAATTCATAAAATACTCCCTATATATCTTTATTAAGGAGTTACTTATAGCTAATAGAATAGCTATACTATTAACTAAATATATCTTCCTTATATTTAAGCTCCTAGAAGCTATTATATCTAATTAAGAATTACTATTTACTAGTAATTTCTAGTCTAAAGTATATTACTTATTAGTTATTAAGAGAAAGATTAATACTATTCTTTACCCCTAAACTAATAGTTAAATAAAATAATAAAATTAGAATATTAAGTACTTTTTAAGGACTTTTTATAATATTAACTAAGATAACTAGGTAATATAGCTTAACCTAGCCTAATTTATTTATAATAACTCCTATTATAAAGCTACCAAGATATTACTTACTAAGCTATTAATAAGGTATCCCCCTTCTAGACCTAATAATATTAAACCTTAGTTAAAGGTTTTAGTCCTAGTAGTATATAAGAGATTCTATAGCTTACTTACCTAGAGGTTAGCTATTACTAACTTACTATATAAATATAATAAAATATATAGTAGATTTTATAATTAGAGGAGGACCCTTATTACTTTTACTATAAGAGACCTTATACTACTTTTAATACAAAATATTAAGTAGAGGTAGCCCTCTTATAAACTTTCTAATAAATATCTAAGCCTATTTAGAATCTAATAAGTAATTAATAAGGGGCGAGTATATAAGCTATAGATTAATAAAAAGTACTAGATTTATAATATTTTCACGCTTATTTAATTAGAACCCTTTTTTAGCTTAGCTATTTTACTATAAGATATCCTAATTAATAAAAGGGGCCCTAGATACACCTATTAATACCTTATTAAATAGAAGGGTTATAGTAAACAAGATAATTTATAGGAGCTATAATATAATATATCTATAGACTTATAAAATAACTATTGAGCTCGGAATTACGCCGCAGCCCCTTCGCAAAAAGACTACAACAAATTCACCTAGTTCGCAGGTATAATTCAGGAAATACTATATAGGTATTTTAACCTATACCCTCTACTAGTTAAGGAAAACAATATAGGAACCCTATACGTTCCTACTACTCGCAAGCAAACCCTCTGAATATCACCGCATAGAGTCGGACGCGCGCCGCACCGGGGCCGATTATATCGGAGCCGAACGGGCTACTGAGGCTATAAAATAACTATAAAGCCTAATTATAAGTAAAAGTATTATAACCCCTATATAATTTAATAAGTAACTTAATACGTAACTAGTAGCTAGGTAGAAATAGAGTATACTAGCTAGGTATCTTAATTCACTAGCCTAAAAGCTCCTAATAAGATAGAAAGAGACTAGAGAAATACCCAAAAGTTACTAAATACTACTTAGAGGTTATTATTAGCTTACTAGGGGTGCTTTTGAAGAGTTTAAATCTACTAGATACTAATATCCTCCTCCTTAGCGTTATTATCTCCCTTAGAAATACATAGAGCGATAAATAGGGTAGTTAAAACCTTATAATATTACTTTAAGTTAGAAATATAGGTAGAGGAATATTAATAAGATATTAATAAGAATTATAAAATTATATAACTTTATTATAAGACTTATTTCACTCCTTAGCATGCTTAGATTATATAAGGGGTTAGACCTAAGTTTATTTAATAATAAGTCGCTATAATACTATTTATTTAAGCTAGAGAGGAAAAGGGGAAGTTTTCCTCTCTAGTAGAGATTTTACTAGTCTATAGGGGATTACTAGATAAGCCCTAGATAAGCCCTAGGTAGCTCTCTAAGTAATAAGCCTAAGTAGAAGCCTAAGTAGGCTTAACTTAGTTATAGCTTATAATATTATCCCCCCTCCTAGCTAGCCCTCCCCTAGGTATAGGCTAGGTTATTATTATTATTTATAACTAGCTTATATAAGGCTTTATACTTATTTACTATAGTAGTCTTTATAATAGCTTCTATAAGCTCCTAAGTAGGCTTTATATACTCCTCCTACTTAACTAGGACCTTGTACCTCTACTCTCGCTTAACTACTTTTTATTATACTATATATATCTCTTCTATATACTACTTAAATTTATTATTATTAGCTATAATTAGTAGTAGCTAGGGATCTATCCTTATCTAGGTAGGTAAGAGGTCCTCTATTACCCTCTAGAAGAGATTTATATAGAACCTCGAGTAGATATTACTAGGTATATCTAACTTCATAATATATAAGCTTAGGACTCTTATTATAATATAATTATAATATAACTATAATAGCTTATTATTAAGCCTAGGGCTCTTATAGTTAGTTATTAAAAGCTAAACCCTATTACTTACCTAGTACTCCTTTATAAATGTCCTATACTAGTTTATATTCTCCTTATTATATTACTAGGCTATTATAATACTTACTTAGATAAAGTCTACTACCTCTTATAACCTTATTACTAAGAGGGTAGCTACTATATCCCTAGAGGGGGTCTCTTATATCATATTATTTATAATAGGTATAGGGTTAGTATAGTACTTATATTCTAAGAAGAAGAATAAGGGCTTAGTTATATTACTAACCTTATTATAGAGTATTAGCTAAGTAGTAAGTAGGAATTACCCCTAGGTATCCTATACTTAGGTTATAAATACCTATAAGATAGCTTATATCTCCTAGTTCTACTTCTTAATATTATTATTAATTTATAAGTAGTATATAGTATTCAATAGTCTCCTTATACTAGTAAGGTAATAGAATTTAGCTTAGAAGTAGCTTACTTAGTTAGACCCTTAATTACTTATAATATTATATAGGAACCTATAGAACTAGAAATAGGATATAAGGAACTAGTAGATATAAGCTTCTACCTCTATAATATCTATCTCCTCTAATATTACTAACTTACTTAGCTTATTTATTATAACTTATAAGCATTAGCTAGTATTATCCTTTATAAGTAACAAGTTTATAATAAAGTCTATTAAGAGGTCTAAGTATAACTAAGTAGGTATTAGTAAGGGCTTTAGGAAACCCCTCTTAGCTTACCTCTAGATATATATCTCTCTATAGATATTATAATTCCTTATAAATCTCTATACTACTTATAATTATCCTAGCTAATAGAAGTACTAGCTTACTATTTCTAGTATATTATTACAGCCTAGATAGGTAGTTATATTTAAATTATAGCTCTACTAGATAATCTTTATATAAAGCTCCCCTAGTAGGTTATTATTATTCTCCTAGCTAGGTATCTATAACCTCCTTCTAAATATTAGCCTCCTCTAACTATTAATATTATACTTACTAATTTAAACCTTAGCCTTTTTATCTAGTAGAAAGCTCTAAAGCTAGTAAGTAACTATATAATATATAGCTTTATATATTATATCCTTCTTTATAGTTTCTAGCTATAATACCTACAGTTTAGGGTTATTATTAAAGACTATAATATCTAAGATATTAATATAACCCTTCTAACTTCTCCTTACTAGGGGGCTAGCTATAGGGTCTTTATAGGGGTAGGTATAATTTAATATTAGCTATAAGACCCTTCCTTATTTTTATTTATTATCCTATCCTTATAATATATCTTATTCTCTCTAAGAGAGGGTATTAGGGGTTATTACTTCTTTATTAGAGTAGTATTTAATAATAAAGTTATACTAGGATAGCTCCTCTACTTACTAGCTTTAATATTTTATAAGATATTACTTTTTTATATAGTATTTAAGCTTCTAGTAGTCTATTAGTATTTTAAAAGAGGTTATATCATATAGCTCTACTCTTTATATATATAAGTAGGAAAGAATTACTAAGAGCTCCTTATTATAAATAGGGTAGTTATACTCTATAGGGGAGGGTTTGTATACATAGAATACTATAGGGTACTTAATACCCTCTAGGTTCATTTAAGAGACTACTTCTCTTAATATAAATCCTAAATAATTACTTTTAATAATAATCTTATTTTATAAGTTAAATTAAAAAAGTACTAGCTAGATATTAAAGAGCTACTTAAGCTAAGAGAAGGCTCTTCCCTAGTTATCCCTTTATTACAATATTATATCCTTCTTAATAAGCTCTATAAATAACCTAATTATATCCCTATCCCTTAGTATAAGTATATTATAATAGTTTATAAACCTTAGGAAGCTTTAAATACCTTTTAGAGAGATAGGGAGTAGCTACTTAGTAATTACTTAGAGTTTTTTAGGGTTATAATAGAAGCTTTCTCTTATAATTATTATAAACCTTATATACTTAACCTTCTTTATTAAGAACTTATACTTTATAAAATTAAGGTTTAGCTTAATATCTACTAGCCTCTAGAGGACCTCCTAGACCTTTTTCTTATAATCCTCTTTTATTTTATTAGAATATATTAATATATTATTTACATAAGTAGTAATAAGGTTATTAAAGAAATCCTATGGGGTATTATTAATATATTACTAGAAGCTAATAAGGGTATTAGTTGGACTAAATAAGTAAACTACTTATTTAAATAACTTATTCTATTTATAAAACATAATTCTCTTTTAATACTTTTTTGATATTTTTAACTTATAAAAAGCTATTATTATATCTAATTTAATATACTACTTAGCTATACCTATTTAATATAATATCTAAGAGCTTAATAAGAGGGGGTAGTAGTCTTTCTTAGTAATTATATTAAGAGTTTTATAGTTAATATAGAGGTAAATACCTCTATCTAGCCTTTTTTATAAAGAGTATTAATACTCTAATAACTAAGCTACTAGCTTTAATAAACCCCTTATTTAGGAGGTCTTATAAAGTCTTTTTTAGTATTACTAGCTCTTCTCTTAATATACTATAGAGGGGGCTTTAAGAGAGTAGTAGCTCCCTTTTATTTAGTTCTAATACAAGGTTAATTTAGTAATTTACTCTAAGTTACTTAAGGAGTAGTAAGTAAGTATTATTAGAGTTACATAAGTTAGGAAACTCCTTTAATATCTAGCTTAATAAATAGTATTATTAATCCTTTTTTAGGTTTAAGTTTAAGGCTTTTTTAATATTAGCTAAGCTAATAGCTTATATTAATACCTCTATAATACCCTCTTAGTACTTACCCTATTATCTTACTAAGCGTTAGTAGATTATAAAGAACGAGGGTATATTAAGGAACCTTATAGCCCTTATTTCCTTTATAAGGGGTATTTCTTCTTAGTTCTTTAAGTATAGCTTAATATACCCCCTCTTATAATATACTTAATAAGCTATAATATTATAAATAACCTAGTTCTATTCTATCTAGGGGTACTTTGAGAGGATATTAAGGTCTAAGCTATTAATTATATATATAAAGATATACTAAGTATAGCTATTTATTTCTAAGTTAAATACTACTATACCTAGACTCTTACCTAGAAATAATTTACTAAGTATATTTCTCCTTATAAATTAGTATCTTTTCTTAGTATATAAAAATGAAAGGTATTAAACTAAGGAAAAGTTAATTATTATATAAGTATTACTCTTAATATCTACTAGGGTATAAGCTAAATATTCTTTATTAACTCTAACGTAAATAATAATAAGCTTATTATTAGCTAGTTATTCTTATTTATATTCCTCTTAACTTAATATCTCCTCCTTAGTAGGCTCTAGGGCCTAATTTCGCTCTAGAGTTAGTTTTTTCCTAACTCTTTATCTTCTTTTAAAGAGCTAGCTACTACCTAGTAGTTATTTATAACTTTATAATATATTAATTCTTCTTTTAGGGTTTTTACTTTTATAACCCTAGGTAGCTAGTTCTCTTTATTAGGGTAGCGCTAAGTAATATACCCTCTAACTCTATAAGTATAATAAGTATAAGGGTTTCCATATTTTTTAATAAATATTAGTATTATACTAGGGAGGTACCTAAGGAGGATCTAGAGCTTTAATAATTATAATATCTTATCTTTTTAAGTTATAAGATATATATTATTTTAATTATATAAATATGCCCCTTAGTATCTTTAATAGTAGGTCTCTAGTAGGTTACTAAGTAGTTATTAGAGGCTTTTTAGCGCTCTATTTTCTATATAATACTCTAAACCTTTCAGAGCTAGCTATTATAATTAGCTAGTAAGTTAATAGTAATTAATTAATCCCTTAGCTTAGGGGTAAAAGAGGCCTCTAGAAGGAAGATCTAGACTTAACTTAGCTAGTTTATATTACTTATATTAGCTAGTATTTACTTAAACCTTAGTAAGAAGGTTACTAGGGCCTTATTCTCTTTCTATTAGAGGGTTTATAGTTAGGCTATAGCTTATAATTAGATATTAAGGTCCTTATAAGTCTAATTAAGATAGGTTATAAAGTCCTCTAGATTATATTATTTATTATTACTCTTAGCTTTATAAAAAGTAAAACTTACTTATTAGAGAGTAGTATCTAAGTAGGAGTTAATAAGGTATTATATCTCTATATTTATAGGGTAGACCGCCTTATTAATAGTAATCTTATATCTTATTTACTATACTTAAGAGGTATATTCCTTTTACTTACTTAAAAACCTTAAGAGTAGGGGTAATAGCTTTTAATATATAATACTAGGTATTACTAGTGCTTTAATAATAGTACTTATAGCGGTCTATATAGCTATATATTAGCTATTCCCCTACTTAACCTCCTATAACTATTACTAGAGAGACTTTATTATTACTACTAAATTAGCTTATAATAGCTTATCCTAAGTTCTAGCTATATTACTATTAACTATCTTATTAACTAGTAGGGAGTAGCGCTTAACTTATTATTAGTATTATAATAATAAGCTTAAATATATAAGGGGTTAGATCTAAGTTTATTTAATAAGAGGTTATTATAATATTGTTTATTTAAGCTAAAGAGGAAAAGGGGAAGTTTTCCTCTCTAGTAGAGATTTTATTAGTCTATAGGGAACTACTAAGTAGGCCCTAGGTAAGCCCTAGGTAGCTCTCTAGGCGGTAAGCCTAGGCAGAAGCCTAGGTAGGCTTAACCCGGGCGTAGCCTATAATAGCTTATATATTTTATATATCTAGCTACGTAGTAGCTAGCTACTCTATTTTTAAGTAATAATAATAGAGCTCTTTATACTACTTATATAGTAACTTCTATTTCTTAGCCTCCCTAGTAATATACTGCTAATATCTAGTAATAACCTCTAAAGTAATTACTTAGTAATTCTCTATCTCTATAGAGATCTTAGCCTCCTTAGCTTTATACTTCTTAGGTATTATAATAGCCTTATTCTTCTTAGCTTAGAGAGCTTTCTTAATTATAAGCTAAGTAATAAGGATCTCTTTTTAAATAGAATTAGAAACTAGTAGTAAAATATTAGGGAGGTATTAGAGGACTTACCTTATTCTTAGTATATTATACTTAAACGTCAGGCTAAGAACTAGCTTTATTTATAAGGCGCTTAATTTTATTAGTAGTACTTATTATATAATAAGTAAGTTATAATAAGTTAATAACTAAGAAATAGAAAATACTAAGTAAAACTTATAGTAATATAAGGTTTATTATTACTTATCTTAATATAATACTTATATTTAGTAGAAATATCTAAGAAATAAATAGATTAGTAAGGAATTTAAAGCCTAAAGCTATTAAAATATTAGATAAGTATTATATAAATACTAAATAAGAACTAGGACTTTATTGTTACTCTCAAAGTAGAGAATTAAGCTTATAAGGAGTCTAATATTATTGAGGTCCTTCTTAGGAGGCTCTTACTTCGCTATTACTAGGAGGTAGTAATAGTAGGGATACCCCTAGAGCTTACTTATAATAAAGAGGGGAGCTTTATTAATAGTATTAATAGTAGAGGATAACATAATAATAGATTTCTCATGTAATAATTAAAATAAGGTTATTAGTTAGGGAGTAGGAGGCTAATGATAAGTTATTAGTAATAGTAATAGTATTATAAAGCTAAAGAAATAAGAAGAAGAGATTTTAATAGAGCGAAATTTTGAATAATATTTATATATTCCTAACCTAATATTAAAACTAGTTTTTTATATAGCCAAAAAGAAGATAATCTCTAGATTATTATATTATTTAACTTTATTTAACCTTATTATATATAAGGAGGTACTAAGTAATTACTAGATAATTACTCATAACCCCTTATATTATAATAAAGACCTTTTTTATCTCTAGAGGGAGAATATCTTTATAAGGCTTATAAAGATATCAAAAATATAACAATAAATAGAAAATATAACAATTTAAAAAATAAATTTGAAATAATAGGAATAAGCTTAAATAATATTATATTTTAATATAACCCTATCGAAAACAGAGTAATTCCTATAAGGGAATTTACTTATAGCTATTTAAATAACTATTAAATAGTTCTAGACTTATTAAATAAAGCTATAAGAATAGCTAGAGTATAGGATTAGCTTTATTACTAACTTGTTACTCTTCTAAGTTATAAAATCTCTTAATACTTAGGTATAAGAGCTATAAGAATAACTAAGATAAGGCCTCTAGCCACTGCATAGTGATTTTACCTGCTCAAGTGCAACAGACCTTCTAACTCCGCGCCTCCTAATAATACATAGCCTTCGGTTACGTGATCCTTTCCTAACTATAGCTATACTTATACATGCCTATTACACTAAATAGCCTCACGATCTTTAACTACATATTAATAATAATATGGTTTTTAATTATTTAATAGACTATAAAACTATCGACTTTTCCTCTTGCGCACTACCTACGCTGCTAATACCGCCTCTATTACTACTTCGTCCGCTAGAAGTCGTTACTATTTTTACTATACTATTATTAGTAACGCTCTCTCTATTTAGCATAAGCTATACTTACTAATATTTAAGCCCTAAGGGGCCTAGGCTGCCTCTACCTTAATAATATAGAGGACCTGCTTAAAGAAGGGCTACTCTATAGGGTATATAATAACCTATCTAGCTTCTACTACTAAGTCTACTTACTTAGCTATAATATAATAATAAGTATCCCCTCTAGGGGTATTAATAAGAGCC
>JAVHLU010003286.1:0-12095 GCA_036785755.1 Colletotrichum ledebouriae
AATTATTACTATTATTTTTTAATTAGTTACTAATAGTTATATAACTATTTAGTAGTATATAACTAGTAATTATTTTACCTTATTACCTAGTAACTTAAAATATAAAAGGGCGTTTTCTTTTTAAGGTTTCTAACCTAGTTAGAATTTCTCCTCTTTATAATCTTTTTTAGTTTAGCTACCTCTCTTATTTTAGCGCTTATTTTATAAGCCTTTATTATAATTATTAAGTTCTTTCCCTTCTCTCTTCTAATCTTATTTATATCCCTCTCTAATATCTTATTAATAGCTCTTTATAATATCTTATATTATATATATAAGTATAGTTCTTATAAAATACCTCTATAATCCTAAGATCTTTTCTAGTAATCTTACTAGTAATACTAATAGTAGCTATCCTTACCTTAGCTATTTTTATAAAATATATTAGGATATTATCTACTTTTATTATATATATAGTAAGTATATATAGAAGTATATCTATTATAATTTTAGTAAGAAGAAATATACTATTATAAGTCTCTATTAATTTACTAATAGGTTATTATATATTAACGTTTCCTAGGTCCCTTAGGAGCTTTAGGGCGTAGCTTAGATAACTTAGAATATATTCTACTAGATCTAGATCTAGGAGCGTAATAATATTCTAACCCCTCTTTATTATTATTATATTTTAGCTATACTTAGTAACTATTTAGTAATATAGAAGTATATTACTAAGCTTATTTATAATCTTATTATTAGTAGTAATAGCTATAATATAGAGTAGCTTTAGCTCTAGGAGCTTACCTCTATTTATAAGTACCTCGCGCTTAATATCCTAGTCTATATAGGCTATTACTTATTATTCCCTTACTAATTATATCCTACTAATTACTAGGTTTTAAGTTAGTACTCTTTATAATAGTATTAATATTCTTTAGCGCTTAAATACTACCTAGCTAGTATATATTTATAATAATAATCCTATTAACTACCTCTATAATAAGATCGACTACCTACTTAATAACCCTTTAATAAAGCTAGTCCCTAAGTATACTTATAAGTATAATATTACCCTTTTCCCTAGGTTTTATAAGGAGCTTTAGAAAAATCTTACTAAGTATACTACTAATAATATCCCCTCTTACTTTATTATTATTACTAGTGCTCGCCCTATCTCTCACGCCTCTTATCTTAATACCCCTACTAAGTATAGCTAAAGTAGTAGTAAAGAGTTAGTAAAGAAAACTAAGAGAGCTAAGGTTATTATTACTATCTCTAATAGTAATAGTTCTAGTAGTAAGTTAGGTAGTAGTACTAGTAGTAAGTTAGCTAGTAATACTAGTAGCGAGTCGGCTAGTAGTTAGCCTATAGGTAGTAATAATAGGGATACTAATAGCGCTAGTTTAGTAACTAGTTATTATAGTAGTTATAGTAGTACTACTCGTAGTTATAATAGTTATAGTAGTTACCCCTATAGCTATCTTAAGAAGTTAATAACTAATTAGATAGTTAGCTCTTTTTCCCTTTTATAGGATAATACCCCTTTTCGCTATAGTTTTAGTAATAATTTGCTACTTAATTTAATTAATATTTTACTTCTAAACTAAGTTCTATTTTATAGTCTCGTGGTTTATAATTACTAACTTATTATAGTAGTTTTAGTAGCTAGTTATCCCACTTCTTATAAGCCTTCTTATATTATCTATTAAACTTATAAATAGCCTCGTGCGCGTTTACTAAGTTCTCTATAGGTTCTTATATATTATATTCTATAGGCTAACCTACCTACTTAACTAAGTATTATATATTATTATTAATACCTTACTATATAATAATCTCTTTAACCTCCTATTCCTCTAGCTTATCCTTAAGCTCTAGGTATATAAGCAAGCCTTTGCTACTTACTTAGCGATTATCTTATAGTTCTAGTAAGGTAACTAAGAATATATTATATATCCTTTAGTACTATAGTAGTAAATAAACTCTATAAGCTTATATACTAATTAGTTTTATAATAGCTACTTATATAAACCTAGGTACTAGTTTTTTATTCTTAAACTAGAAGTTCTTTATTAATAGCCTAACGACTTATCCCTAATAATAGGTCTATTCCTTATACCTCGCGTTATAATACTTAGCTTATACCTTAGTAGCCTTCTACTACTATTCCTAGGCCCTCTTATAAAGCCTTAAGATATATTTAATTCGCTCCCTTACGCCCTATACTATAACCTTATTTATAGGGGTTATATATTCTATATAACGTAGGTAGTAGCTATATAGGGCTTCTATTAGTAAGTAGCTAGTAGTACTATAGTAATTATTATTATATATAAACTTAGCCTTAGGTAACTAGATAGCCTATTCTTATAGTGAGTCGCTAGTATATACTTATAGGTATTTTTATAATATCTAATATATCCTTTTAGATTACCTATTAGTCTAGGGGTAATATATAGTAGAGAGGTAGTACTTAATAGCCCTCTCTCTTATAAATTCCTCTTAAAATTAGCTAGTAAGGAGCTTATCTTAGTTACTAATAATACCCTCTAGGGTACTAAAATAGCACTCTACCTATTTATAGATAATTTATACTAGCTTAGTAGCTATTAGCTACTTTATTATTAAGATAAATATAGCGAACTTAGTTATCTAGTATATAATAATAAGAACTATATTATACTCCCCGCCTTTATACTAATAGCTTAGTAGTAGTCTAGTAATAAAGTCTATACTAATTTCCTAAAACGGGTACGCTAGTAGGGGTAGTAGGTATAACTTTCTATAGGGCTTATGCCTTAGAACCTAGATCCCTTAGTATATATAGCACTCTATAATATAATTATATATATCTATAGCTAAGTTTAGCTAGTAGAACTTCCTCGAGATTAACTTAGTAGTCTTATTTACCCCTATATAACCTACCCTATAGTTATTATAGTATTAGCAAAGGATTTTAAGTCTTAGGGACCTCTCCTAGAGTATCTCTAACCTTCCCTTATAAAATAAGGTTCTATAGCTATTAATTATATAGCCCCTATAATTACTAGCTAGTTTATATACCCTCTCTAATTAGGTCTAGTAGTATAAGTTATTAACTTATAATCTATAGATAAGACTTTCTATTATTTTAGAGGGTTACTAACTATATATTATTTCGCTTATTATAAGCTCCCTTATAACTTAGCGTGGGATATACTACTATACTATAGTAACCCTAGCTCTAAGTAAGTCCTCTAGGTTAGTAACCTCTTGCTAAGCGTTCTCCGCGTCTTCCCTTGCTCTTTAGCGTCGGGTTATTATAGCTACTATAGTTATAATAATATTAATATACTATAGAGCGCTATACTAACTAGAGACCGAGGCGTCTCCGCCCCTAGAGCTATCTATTTAGAAGGGGCGTTATTTTATACTAGCCCTTATAGTATTAATAAATACTCTTATAGTCTCTATATTACCTTATAAAATAGTAATACTTATTTAGAGGTCTACTAGTAGGTTACTAATAAACCCTAGCTTCCTTACTAGGGTTAGGAGTATATTATTATATTTTACCTCCCCCTCTATATAGTCTAGCCTCCTAGATAGCCTATTTACTAGGTTTATAACCCCTAACTTATACTCTAGGTTAAAGTTAAATACTAAGAGTTTATATACCTATCTAGCGAGCCTTTCCTAAAGGTCTTATACTAATATACTAATAACTCCCTTTAGTACTTAGTAGTCTATTAGGACTATAAACTTTTTTAATATACCCTAAAGGTAATAAGCCTAGTAGTCTAGGCTTTTAACTATAGCGAGAAGCTCCTATTAGCCTACTCCTTAACGCTACTTAGTATTACTAAGCTTCTATAAATAGTAGGTAACTAGTTACTACTAGCTATTAATATATTATAATAGGATATTAGATATAGCTTTTATAGAAGCGTCTATTTTAACCCTTATTTTATAAGTTAAGTCTTAATATTAGAGAATAATTACTAAGTAGAAAGCAGCTTAGAGCTATTTAAAGGCCTATTAGGCCTCTTCTAGCTAATAAAATTCAATTCCCTTCTTATTATTCTCGCTACCTTTTAGTAGGGATATTATAGGGGCTATAATACCTAAATAGCTTATAATAAACTTATAGTAGAAGTTATAAAATCCTAGGAAGACTTAGATCTCCCTATAGGTCTTAGGCAGCTTCTATTTAGTAATAGCTTAGATACGGGTTTAGTTTATTAATATACCTTTAGGTATAATAATATACCTTAAGAACTCTACTTATTATTAGTAAAACCTATACTTACTAAGCTTAATATATAGTACCTACTAGCAAAGCTTATAGAGTACTTAGTAAAGGTCCTTTATATATTATTCTCTTATCTTAGAGTAAATTATAATATTATTTATATAAGTAATATAATAAGTATATAATAGCTTAGCAAGCGCTTAGTAAATATATACCTAGAATATTACTAGGGTGTTTATAAGTCTAAATAGTATAATAATATATTTAAAGTACTTATAATAAGTCCTAAAAGCTATCTTCTAGTAGTCTTCTAGCTTAATATAGATATAGTAATATATATCTTAAAGGTTAATCTTTAAGATCTATTTCGCTCCCTAAAGCCTATCTAATAGCTTACTAATAAGGGGAAGTAGATATTAGTTCTTTAGTATTACTTTATTAAGGCTTTAATAATCTATATAAAGGTATAAGGATCTATCCTTCTTAAGTATAAAGAGAATAAAGGCGCCCGCCTTACTTATTAAGAGTTAAATCTACTCTATTACTTAGTTATTAGTAATATATTAGTAGAGCTCCTCTAGCTAATACTTATTTAGTAGGTAAATAGGCTTATATAGAGGTTTCTTCCCTTTAACTAAGTTAATAGTATATTCCGCACCCTCTAGGGCTAGGTATTCCTTTATTAATTATTTATTAAATATCGCTTATTTACTAAGTAGCTCTAGTAATAATTCTACTTCGCTCTCTAAGGCGTCCTCTTTACCTAAGGCCTCTATTAGTAGCTTATAGGGGGTAATATTCCCTAAAATATATATAATATAAGCTTTCTAGCTATTCTTAATAACCTCTTATATAAATACTAATAGCTTAGTAATACTAAGGCGCTTATATCCCTAGGTATTTATCTAGGTATTAATTATAATACCCTCCTTTCTTATAGAGTATTATAATAAGAGGAGGTCCCCTGCTCCTTTAGGGTAGGGAGCCCTAGTAAAGAGTTATTATATCTTCTTTAGTTATCCCCTTAAGTTAATAAGGAAGAAGGTTAACTAGTATATATTCTAGCTTATTATAGAGGACCTATTAAACCCCTCTAATATAGGGGTATATATTATTATAAGTTATAATTATAAGGACTTTACTAGTTAACTACTAATAATATTAACTTAGGAATAGGAATCTATATCTATTACTACTTCTTATTTAGTAATATTCTAGAGAACGATTACCTATCCTTTTATAATATCTCCTCTTAAGAAGGTATCTAGTTTTATTATAAGTATAGGGGTTATTAGTATAATCCCCTAGCTTATTTATTTTCTAATAAGTTAAGTTCTTTAACCTCCCTTATAAATTAGATTATATTAACCCTCGCTTTCTTAATAAATACTTAGTATCTTATTAGTATTTTATTTATATTTCGTTATTTATCTAGGTAGTCTACCCTCTTATACTCTTTCTTCTTATAGCTAAAGTATACTAAGGGGTTAAATATTATAAGTTATATATTAGGGCTAAATATAAGCTAGCCCCTATTAGATCCCTATAATATACTACTAACTAGTTAATAAGGTATTAGGCTCTAGGTACCTCGCGTAGTTCTATAGCTAGAGCTCTACTAGCCCCCCCTTTAGCTCGCCCTCGCTATAGGGGAGACCCTTAGCGCGTGCTCTTTATTTATATATTACTTCCTACTTTTACTCTATAGGGTTTTACTACCCTATTAGTAATATATCTCCTATAGGTATTCCGCTTCTATAGCTATATCCTTTAGTCTCTATATTTTAACTTTCTATTATTTAAGCTCCTTATATAGAAAGGGGGCTAGTTAGAAGTATAGTATATAGGCCTTAGCCTTACTATCTTCTATACTAACTATACCTAAGTTCTAATATATTACTAACTATTTAATAAAGAACTATATTAATAACTATATCTCCTTTTACCTTATTATATCTAGCTTTTTATAATACCTCTACTCTTAAAGCTCTAAGTTAATATATTATTAGTAAATAAATACTATAAAGTTAGCTTAAAATAGGTCTCCTTCTAGCCTAGCCTTATAGTATTACTACTAGGTCTATAGAGATAAGCTTATCTTTATAAGCACTTATTAGACCTATTACTCTAGTATACTACTAGCGCATAGTTAGTATCTATCTTTAACTACCTAGATCTAGTTACTAACCTAGTCTATCGTAAAGTCCTTACTTATAGTATAATAGTTATATATAGGGGGTTTCTTATATTCTCTCTATAAGTACCTCGTTACTAGGTAATTAGTAAGTTCTTATAATAGGGTAATAGTTTATTCCTTATACTATTACTATTATAGATATATCTACTCTATAAGACTCTCCTATTATCTCTATAGTAGTCCTATTACTTAGATAAGGATACTTAAGATATTAGCTTCTTAAGGGGTCTTAGGCGGGGTGCTCTATTAGCTACTACTTATTATTTATTTACTAAGTAAAAATAGGTCTACTTACTCTAGCGCTATCTAGGACTAGGCCTACCCCCTTAGGATTATCTCTCCTATCCTATTATTACTAGGGTTATCTATCCCCTTAGTATAATATCTACGCTATATTCCTTATATCTCAGGGCTTAGCGAGCAACCTATATTATATTAGCTAAGACCTTATTAGTTATATTCTATATACCTAGCCCGGAGTTTATTATAATTAAACTCTATTACTAATTTATTAGTATATTATTACTAATTCGTTTTAAATATTCTAACTAGTACTAGTTTCTTAAATCGAGGTAAAAGTAATAGAGTTATAAGAGTATAGCTATAGGCCTAAACTAGGAAAGGCTAGAATACTAGAATATAGGTATATATAGTTATATTAAACTATTACTTAACCTTCTAAGTCTCTAGCTTATAGAGTTTTCTTAAGAGGATATATATTTACTACTAATTCGCTAATATTTTACTAATAGCGTTAGCTCTGCATCCTGCACCTGCTATTATTCCTTATATATTATTATTATTATTAGAGACCTCTTTATTAGTATTATTAAGGTTATTAAGAAGGTTAAGTTTAAGTTTAAGGCCTACTAAGAGTAATATTACCTCTATAAGGGTATTATTAATATTAATCTCTCTAAGAGGCTAGGAGGTATAGTTTATTTAATTAATAAGTTTATTAGATAGTAGTTTTAAATTAGAGTTAAAGGTATTTATTAAGTTCGGAATTACGCCGCAGCCCCTTTATAAAAAGACTATAACAAATTCACCTAGTTCGTAAGCATAATTCGGGAAATACTATACGGGTATTTTAACCTATACCCTCTATTAGTTAAGGAAAATAATATAAGAACCCTATATATTCCTACTACTTATAAGTAAACCCTCTAAATATTACTATATAAAATTAGATACGCGCCGCACTAGGGCTAATTATATTAGAGCTAAACGGGCTACTAAGGCTCTCGTAGTAACGCCCTTGCTAAACCTTCTAGCAAGGTATTTTAAAAGCTACTATATAAAATAACTCCTTAACCTAAAAGATCGACCTTCTAGTAAGGTACTAAAGGTATTATAAATATTACTATATAAGAGGTAACTCCTTAACTAGAGAGGTCTTTCCTAAGAGGTTCTTATAGCTAGAAGTATAAGAAGCTCTACTACTATAAGCAGGGCTTTATACCTCTCCCTTATCCTTATCCTTATCCCTTAAGTATATTAATACTAGACCCTATATATAAATACGCTAAGCCTAAGCGAGGTATACCCTTTAATATAAATAATATAGAGGGGATCGCTAGAGAGTTTAGCCTCGATACGATTAATAAAACCCGCTCCTTTATTAACCACTCCGCTATATATAGAGAGCATATTATCAGCATAGCCCTCAAGAGGGCTGCTAAGGCAGAGGCGGCCCAGACGGCCTAGGCGTTAGTAAGTACGGCTTACGCCGACTGCTTTAATATAGAGAGAGCGTTGCTAACAACAGCATAGCTAGCGGACGAAGCGGTAATAGAGGCGGTATTAGCAGTATAGGTAGTACGCGAGAGGAAAAGTCGATAGTTTTATAGTTTAAATAATTAAAAACTATATTATTATTAATATAAAGTTAAAGATCGTGAGGCTATAGGTATATATAAGTGCGGCTATAGTTAGGAGAGGATTATATAACTAAAGGCTATATATTATTAGGAGGCGCGGAGTTAGAAGGTCTATTGCACTTAAGCAGGTAAAATCACTATGCAGTGGCTAGAGGCCTTAAAGGTATTTATTATAAATACCTCTCTCTCTAGTTTAGCCTAGTATAAGTTATTATTTAAAGTTTAATATCTTTATTTTCTTATAAATAACTACTCTCTTTATTACTAAATACTCTTTATAAAGTTTAAGTTTCTAATAGTAAGCTTATTCTTTTATATAATATCTCTATTAATAAGCCTCTTAAGTAGTAGCCTTATTAGCTTAAGCCTCTTAAGCCTCTATTATATTAGAAGTTATTAAGCAGTTATCTCGTATAGTGGCCTTTCTAGGCCACGAGAGTCTTAGTGGCCCGTTCGGCTCCGATGTAATTTGCCCTGGTGCGGCGCGCGTCCGACTTTATATAGTAATATTTAGAGGGTTTACTTATAAGTAATAGGAATATATAGGGTTCCTATATTATTTTTCTTAACTAATAGAGGGTATAAGTTAAAATACCTATATAATATTTCCTAAATTATACCTATAAACTAGGTGAATTTATTATAGTCTTTTTATAAAGGGGCTGCGGCGTAATTCCGAACTTAATATTAAAAATTATAATACTTATTATAAATAAGTATAAAAGCTTTACTCCTTATTAAGCTTATTATTTTTAATAAAAACTCTCTAACTAATTATTATAATTAGTTATATAAATAACTACTTATTAATTTAATATAAAGCCCTCCTTTAATACCTCTTCTATAAAGCTTAAGTTATAATAGGTTAATAATAAGAATATTAAGCTATACTTATTAATAATAGAGTTAATACTCTCTATACTAGCTTTAAATTAATCTTTATAGAGTAGGAGATATATAAGATAAAAAAAGAATTATTTATCTCGCTTTCTATATCTTTTTAACTAAGTAATTTAACATAAATTTAGATTATATTAGCTATACCTCTAATCTCTTAAAGCTAGTTATAATATTATAATAAATAAATATAGTATTAGTTATACTCTAAAGCGTTATAATAAAGTCTCCCTTTATAAAGTTAAAAGCCCCCTTATAGATAGCTTTATAAAGAGCTTTCTATTAAGCCTCTTAAAATAACCAAAAGACTCTTATATCTATTAGCTATAATATATATGTAATATAAGGGGGGAAAAACCCTAGGATAATATTATACTCTATATAATATTTTATAAATACCTAGCTTATATAACTAGAGAAGTTATTTAAGAGGAGTAATTAATATAAGCGCTCTAGGATATTCCTCTAGAGGATTACTAAGTATTTAATATATTAGCTTAGAAGTATTAAATATATATATTATTAATTAAACTAGTACTTATAGCTATTAATATTAAAAGAATTCTCTATTATATATCTAATCTTTTAAAATTTCACTAATTTCTTAAATAAGTAATTATTAAAGTACTTAATAAAGTCTATTATAATTTACTAGCTAGAGAGAATAGTAAGTAACTAAGTAAAATAAATACTCTCCTCTATATTATATTTAGCTTGAGTAGTAATTAGTTAAGTCTTAAATATTATATATATTAAGATAGTTTTATTAATATTATTACTATATCTAATAACGGTATAGGACTCCTAGTTAGCTAAATTGATAACCCCTAGAGCTACTCCTCTCTTTTAGTTTATATCCTAGAATACAATAACTTAAACCTAGCTATTAAGATACCTAATTTAATAGCTAGACTTATTAGTATTTTAGATCTTAAAGCTTTTAACATTATACAAGGAGATATAAGTATTTAGCTAATTAAAGAAGTTCTAAATTAGAGCTAGGTCTAACTCTACTCGCTTTTAATAAAGCTTAACTAGCTTAATAAAACTGAACTTCTTAAGCTTTAGATAGTCCTAGAGCTAAGTAAATATAAACCCTTATAAGACTAGCCCTTAGCCCTAGGTTACCTAGAGATTATTAGTAATCTTTTTAATAATAACTAGGGTTATTAAAAAGCTAGTATTTAAAAGCTAGAATATAAAAGCCTTAAGAGTAATATCTTTTATTAATATTAATGACTAAAACTAACTATCTAGTCTAATAATACTCTCTCTAGCCTTAAGTTATTAGAAATACCTTAAAACTATAGAATAAAATATATTATATTATATTTTAATAGCCTAAAGGGTTTTAATAGTACTAGCTTTATAGTTCTAACTAAGGCTAGTAATAGTATATTAGTATTAAGTATAGAGGGTAATAGTAGCTTTTTAGCTTATACTTAAGTTAAGGTTATAAAATAGGATAGGTATAATCAAATAATATAACTAAAATAGAGCTATTAAGCGTTTTTAATTAGTTTCAATATTATAATAATAATGTATAAATAATATAAAATTGTCACGAACAGCGAATAAGCGAAGGTTAGCACGCTTCGATTACGCTATATTAAGTAGATTCTACGTTAAAGAAGGGAAAAGTCTAACTACAGGCTAGCGTAGCTAGGGAAGGCTAAGGAGTCGCTTAGTAATTATGTAACCCGTAAGTTATATAACTTAAAATTTAGGTAGGTCTAACCTAGCGCTATGATATTACCCCCCCTTTTACTAGTATTACTATCTATAGTAATTAGCTATTATAATATAAATAATTTTCTAAAAAATATCCCCTTCTTCCTATTCTTATACTTACGCTAGGGTATTATTATTATTATCTATAGTAGCGGGGTCCTTATCTTAGGTAGTAGCTAGAAGCTAAGCTAAAAGGTGCTTTAGTAGTCCTATAGTAGTTAAGTTAATAATATAGAAGTCCTATAGTACTACTAGGGCGTGCTTAAACTTTTAGTATTATACTAAGTAGGATTATAGTTATAGCCTCTTTAGTTAGCATAGTATTATAGCTATTCTTAGTATAACTAGCTAGTAGTTATATATATACCTTTATATTCTAGCTTATTATGAAACTTAATAATACAAAGGGGGGTCTTAAATTAACCTAGTAGAGGGTCCCTAGTAGCTTTCTATAGCTTACTAAGATAGAATACTAAATAATAGTTATATCTCTTTAGTAGGTTAAGCACCGAAGTCCCCCTAGGGCTAGTAGCTTTAATTAGCTAGAAGCTATCTTATAATATTAATAGCTTTAAAGAGCTTTCTTAGCGCTATTCTTTTATTAATATATAGATAGAGTCGCCTATAGCTAAGTTATTAGGCTAATAGTAGCGGTTAGTAGCTTAGGTATAGTATTATTAAGCTATAGCTATATTTCCTTTAGCGATTTCCTAAGTGCTATAGAGGTTTTATATAAGCTACTAGGCACTACTTTAGTTAATTTTCTCCTTTATAATTAAAAACCTTTATATATATTAGTCCTAGTTGAAGCTTATTAATAATAGGTATCTCTATTTAATCTTAAAAAGTATAAGCTTAGTAATTTTATTTAGTAATACTACTTAAGTAAAATCTATAGCTAGGAGTATTTTACTCTAGTTATCCTAGAACTAGTTTATCTATAAGTATAAGTATTAAGTTAGGTACTAGTTAAGAATTTCTATTTACTTATTAGTCTTAGTATAACTTGCTATACTTAACTATATAGTTATACTATATATCTTATAAAGCTTATTCTAGAAGTTAGAAATGAACTAGGGGCCTCTATTAGATATAATTATAATAAGGAACCTAGTATATTGGAAGATATAAGTATAGTATAGCTAAG
This sequence comes from Colletotrichum ledebouriae, assembly GCA_036785755.1. Taxonomy (NCBI): domain Eukaryota; kingdom Fungi; phylum Ascomycota; class Sordariomycetes; order Glomerellales; family Glomerellaceae; genus Colletotrichum; species Colletotrichum ledebouriae. The sequence continues at coordinate 12,066 of JAVHLU010003286.1, forward strand.
CGAGGTCCCGTGCTATAATAATCTTATAAT
>JAVHLU010003287.1:0-12085 GCA_036785755.1 Colletotrichum ledebouriae
CAGGTTTTATTAATTATATTAATACTAAACTCTCTAGTAAGCTCTTATATATTATTAGTATTAAAGGGTATACCTCGCGCAAGCTTAGCGTTTTTATATATAGGGTCTAGTGCTAATATAGTTAAGGGATAAGGAAGAGGGAGAGGTATAAGGCCCTACTTATAGTAATAGAGCTTCCTATACTTCTAGCTATAAGAACCTCTTATGAAAGACCTCTTTAGTTAAGGAGTTACCTCTTATATAATAGTATTTACTTTTAGTACCTTACTAGAAGGTCGAACTTTTAGGTTAAGAAGTTATCTTATATAGTAGCTTTTATAGCACTTTACTAGAAGGTTTAGCGAGGGCGTTTCTAGGCTATAAGAGCCTTAGTAGCCTATTTAGCTCTGATATAATTAGCCCTAGTGCGGTGCGCGTCTAACTTTATAATATTTAGAAGGTTTACTTATAAGTATTAGGAATATATAGGGTTCTTATATTATTTTCCTTAACTAATAGAGGGTATAGGTTAAAATACCTATATAGTATTTCCCGAATTATACCTGCGAACTAGGTGAATTTGTTATAGTCTTTTTGCGAAGGGGCTGGGGCGTAATTCCGAACTTAATAATAGGTTAAGATATTAATTCCTATTTATAATCCTAAGAGAAGAATAGAAATCTATTAATCTAGATATATAGAACTCTTATATACCTAGTGAATATAATACTAAGATTAAAAGCGAGCTAAGTATTATTAATTCGGGTAAAGAGTCTAATAATAAAGAAGAACTTATAAATATTAAGCGCGCTTAAGCTAATAAGCCTATTCAAGCTACTTAGCCTAAATAATCCCTTAACTCTAGTTAACCCGACTAAGCTATTAATGCTATTAAGTATAGTAAACCTTAATTATTAATTAGTATTGATATAGCTAGTACTAGAGCTACTCTCACTATATAGAATAAGAATAATAATATTAAGATAGCTACTCCCTAGAAGTAGGTTACTAGCGCTAGTACTCCTAATATAGCTAATACTATTAAGCCTATTAATGGAATGCGAGACGATGCGAAACGTATTGAATATATTTTAGTCCTACTAAACGGATATAAGGATACTTAGAGCGCCCCAGCTACTGCGATTTCTAAGGATCGTGCTAATAATATAGCTACTATTACGCTTAACCTTAGCTAGTTTATTAAGTCTACTACTAACGGCTTTAACCAGTTTAAGGTTATTATAATAACTATCCCTAAGGGACTAGTTAATAAGGGCCTAGGCTTCCTTAGCCCCGAATAATACCTCGTCGCTAAATCTTCTAATGAGTATACTACTTTAGCTATAGATTAGATAACTACGTTAAGATTAACCCCTTGAATACCTCTAAAGCGCCTATTACTATTAAGACTCCTAATACTACTACTAGTATTAAGATAGTTATTCTCGCTAACTAGTAATTATATACTTACACCTCTAGCTTTTACTACCTTATATATTCCCATATTAAGTTCCTAATAGCTTAAGAAGCGATCAATATCTACTCTAGCGTAAGTACCTTTTCAATATAACTAATATTATTACTATTTAGCGCGCTAAGCGCCTTACCCTATATGCTCTTATCTATAATAGTATTATTATCCTTAGCCCTCATGCCTATATTAGAGCCTTCAACTCCTTTATTATAAAGCGTATTATAGGTAACTCCGACTTTAGCGTAGTATCCTTATTCTTTATTATTAAGTATATACTATACTATAAGTTCCCTAGTATCTATACTAAGGATAATAGATATATTAGCTAGGCTATAATTAATAGTAATAACCCCAGCTATATCCACGCCCTCCTAGATATTAGCGATCCTAAAACTATAGATACTACTAACTTCTAGTATAAGTATATTACTAACCTTTAGGGCCTCTATAGCTAAGTCGCCTCGCTCGCTACCTTCATTATAGTTATCAAGGATAATAGAGTTATAGAGTTATACCCTAAGGCTAATAATAACTCCCATTATAAGTTCCTCGAGGAGTATTAAGATAATACTAAACTAGTTACCCCTTATAGCGTTACTATTAATAAGCTCCTAGCTATTACTAAAGAGGTTAATAATAATAAGGAGGAGGAATACCCCGACCTCCTTAGGCCGACTAACGCTAATCCTATTAAGCTAACTAATATTAATCCTAAGACTCCCTTATCCTAAATAAGTAGGATAGAAAGAGTATAATAGAATGAATAGAATTAAGGTTATATAAGGTTATATATATATAATAAGTTAGCTATATTCGTTTAGTATATTACTAATAATAGAAGGTATAAATTAGACTTTATACTATATATTATAGTCAACGCCTTTCTCTTCTTATATAGGTAATTAATACTAAACGCGCTTAGCGTAGTTATCCCGCCTAAGGGTACTTAATATAATTAATACGTTAAATATACCTAATTAGAGTAAACCTCCTTAAAAGGGTTTATTGCCTTTAAGGAGAAAACCTTCTAGAATTATAGAGTTTTTGCTTATATCTTTCGCTTACTATATAGACTATATTAATAGTAATAGGCACTAGCTACTTAGTAATCGCCTAGAGCCTCTCTTATTCTATAGTAATTCTATCTACTAAGATTATAAGCCTAAGAAGGTGAATCTCTTCCTTATAGGATTTATACTTATTAGGGTTTATATAAAGGCTATGAGCTTCTAACTAGGTAGATACTTATCTTACTACCTCTATATAGGAGTCTATATTATTAATAAATATTAAGATATTATTGAAATATATAATATTAATAATATCTACTAGGCTTATAAGCGACTTATTAATAAATATCTAGAGACTAGTAGGTATATTAATAAGCCTAAATAATATAATATAGTATTTATAGTAGCTATATTATATTTAAAATATTATCTTCTACTTATCTCCTTCCTAGATCCTTACTTAGTAATAAGTATCCTGAAGGTTAAGTTTAGTAAAGTATTTTACTTAGGAGAGCTAATTGAGGATTTTATTCATTAGAGAAAGAGGAGTATAATTCTTAGTAGTTACTTAGTTAAATCCCTAGCAATCTATATATAACTTTAATTTATCCCCCTTTTTTAAGATAAATAGGATTAGTACCCCTACTAAACTTATTAATAAGTAAATCTATTCCTTTTATAAGGCTTTATAGATATAATCCTATAACTCCTCTAACTCCTTCTTAGTTAGTAAGTAAATAGGTCTAAATAAGGGCTTAGTTCTAGGCTCTAGGTTAATAAGGTAGCTCCTAGTAATCCTAAACTCTACTATAGTTCTTATTAAGTAAATATTAAATACTTTCTTAGAGTCTTAGTACTCTAGTAGGATATTTATTCTAATCTCCTTAGTATCCTTAAGCTCTTTAATATTCTCTAAGTAATTAGTAATTAATATCGAGTTAACGTATAATACTTCTATAAGTATTATTCTTATTTTATTTTTAATATATTTAAGCTCCTTAATATGGTCTACGTAGTAGGCGAAAAATATGGGTGAAAATCCTATATTTTTAGAAGGTGTTCTCCTTAAAAGCAATAAACCCTTTTAAGGAGGTTTACTACGTTTAAGAATATTTAACGCATTAGTTATATTAAGTACTCTTAGGTAGGATACCTATACTAAGCGCGTTTACTATAAATTGGTTATATAAGAAGAGAAAGGTATTAATTATAATATATAGTATAAAATCTAATTTATACCTCCTATTATAGTATTATACTAATACGTAGAGCTATACTACTATATAAAAATAACCTTAAGTAACCTTAATTCCTTTCTATTTTATATATATTATTGAATCCTACTTTTAGCTAAGGGAGTCTTAGGCGTAGTATTAGCTAGCTTTAATAGATCGGGGTAATCCTTATTCATTTTATTATTAATCTCTTTAGTAATAGCTAGAAGTTAGTTAATACTAATATTATAAGTAGTAGCTAGTTAGGCGTCGTCTTAGTATTACTCTAGGAACTTGTAGCGAGACTTATTACTAACCTTAGGGTATAACCTAGTAACCCTATTATCCTTAATTATAGTAGTTAAGGTAGCTAGGGATATAATATTAGTACGAAGGCCTTAAAGGTGCGTAGCGTATTTATACTAGAGGTTAGCTATATCTATAGTCTTAGAGCTATTAAGGTCTAAAAGGGCGTAAATAGTATTAATATTATTACTATTAATTATAGCCTAACTGATATAGGCGTTATCCTTAATATAAATAATAGGAAGCTCGTATTATAATATCTATTTAATAATAAAGAGTAGTAATATAGCGCTAAGATTCGGGTTAGTAATGATATATTTAGTTATAAATAAGTTAAGGGTATAAATATATATATATAAGCTAGGGTATAGAGGGTTAGATACTTAGTATATTAAGTACTAATAAGGTTAGTTATATTAAAGAAGTCGAAATACTAAAGATAAATATTAATTACCTCTTAAATATTTAGGAACTTAATATAGGAGTAGGTAAGGTAATAAAAGCTAGAGATATAAGTATATAACTACTAGTTAGTAATAACAATCTTCTTAATACTAAAGGTAGTATTAAGCGTCTTAGTAGCGCTAGGCGCGTTACAGGCGTTATAAGGGCTAATATTAAAAGAAGGGTTAAGATTAGGTTAATTATCTAAGCCCGTAGCTAAGGCTATATACTTAGTAAATAACTTAGTAGTAAGGTACTACTTAGGGCTAAGAAAGCCTAGGCTCTCTTAACCTAATCCCCTAGGAATAGTTACTATAATAACCTTAAACTTATTAGTAGCTAATTTAATAAACTAGCCAAAGTTAAGAGTAATAGTGCTAGTATTAGTAATGAGCGCTATACCTAGGGCGATCTAGGTATCCTTATATTTATTGAGTAGGGTAGAGATATAGCTAACGTAATTACTATAATCTCGTATTGCCTTAATAGTCTTAATAATATCTACTATATTAGAAGTATTAATACTAGTAGCTTACTTCTTAAGAGTTATTATCTTATTAGTCTTATCCGAAATAGCAGAAGTCGATCTAGTACTAGCTATATTAATATTAATTAATAATTAAGGTTTAGCTTACTTAATAGTATTAATAGCTTAGTTAGGCTAGCTAGTATTAAGAGATTATTTAAGCTAAGTAGCTTTAATAGGTTTAATAGCTTAAGCGCGTTTAGTATTAATATTTTCTTTATCTCTACTTAGGGTATCCCTAGACCTAATAGTAATTAGTAAGCTAGTAATATTAGTAGTATAATATAGGTTATATTTAAGGGAGACTTATATAATATTATAGAGAGATAGCTAATCTTAGTTTAGCATAGGGTTAGGAAATTACTAATAGAACTTAATTTAGTTAGTAGATAGTAGCTAGGAAATAGTATATATATTAATACCTAGGTAGATAATAAATAGGGTGCTAGAGATATTAAAGCTAGTTCTATAACGCTATATCTCTTAGTTAAGAGCGCGCTTAAAGATTTCTTAGTTATAAATATAATATCTAAGCATTCTATAAGGGATCTTAATATCAAATAAGTAGTAATAAATACATATAAGTATATCATACTTAGCGTCTTCTTCTTTAGATTATTATCTATTTAAAGTAAAATAATATCTAGGTATATAAACTATAGGTCGCTCTAGTAGTACTAAGTGCGCGTATTAACGTTAAGCGTTAGTAAGGGTCCTTAATATCTAGAAGAGGATAATAGTAATAAAACAAGAAGTATAAGTATAATAATTATAAGGTAATAGAGATAAAGGCATTAACGCTCTTCTATAAAGATACTAGGGAGCGCTAGCCATAGCTAGCTCTAAGGAGAACATTTCCGTTAATAAGGTTATGCTATAAGTAGAAAGAATCTAATTAGTAATACTATATATTCTATTCTTTATACTACGGAGCGCTAGCTATTAGCACTTCCAATAGGATATTAACTATAATATCTAGTATTTAATATTAGTAAATAGTATAGTAGTCTCCTTATATAATAATCCCCTCTTATTAATATACTATTTCCAATATACCACCCGCGCTTATTAGAGGTATATATACTAATAGGGATAATAAGGGATAGGAGGTAAGTATACTATAGGCTATACTAGGGAGTAGTTATTTATTTTTATAGCATTTAAATTACTTAAAATCTATAGGTATCTTATAAAGAAAATAAATAAGGAGATCCTTTGAAGATTAAAGGCAATCCCTAATAACTACCTTATAAAACGTAGGCCTTAATAACTACTTTATATTATATTTTAAAGTTTTATTTACTAACTCTAGTTATACCTAACTCTATCTAACCTTAATAAGGGTATAAATATACTAGTAAGTACTTATTCCTACTAGCTACTAGCTCCTATATTTATTAGAGGTATATATACTAATAGAGATAATAAGGGATAGGGGTAAATATACTATAAGGTATATTAATAAGTAGCTTTTTATTTTTATAGCTTATATACTACTTAGAGTCTATAGGTAGTTTATAGAGAAGTACTATTAATAAGCTATATTTGAAGAAATACACTTTCTTATTAGGATTTATAACAAGAATAATTACTAAATAAGCGAATAGTATAGTAATCTCCTTATATAGTAGTGTCTTCTTAATACGTAATCCTTTATATATCTCCTACTCTTATTAAAGCTATATATACTAAGGGAGATAAAGAGGGTTAGGAGATAAGTATACTATAGGCTATACTAATTAATAGCTTTTTATTTTTATAGCTTATATACTATTTAGAATCTATAGGTAGTTCATAAAGAGGTAGTATTAATAAGCTATATCTACTTGAGCTATGTATCCCTAGGAATAACCTTAGGGTTTAAGTTAATAATAAAAGCTAGCTTATATATTACTTAAAATCCATAAATATCTTATAATAAAGATACGTAAGTAGGTCCTAGGAAGCTTAAAAGTAGTTCTCAATAGTAAGGGCTTTGCGCTATATTCTAAGGCTTTATTTACTAAGTCTAATTATAGCTAAGTCTATTTAATAGTAATATGGGTATGAGTATACTAATAAGTATTTATTATTTACTTAAAGAAATAGACTTTCTTATTAAGATATGTAATCGGGATAATCACTAGATAACTAAATAATATTATAATCTCTTTATATTATACTCTCTTTTTAATATATAGTCTTTTATATACCTCTTACTCCTATTAGAGCTATATATACTAAGAGAGAAAAAGAGGGATAGGAGGTAAGTATATTATACGCTATATTAGTTAATAGCCTTTTATTTCAATAGCTTATATACTACGTAGAATCTATAAGTACCTTATAAAGAGATAGTATTAGTAAGCTATATTTACTTAAGCTATATATCTCTAGTTAAAACTTTAAGGTCTAAGTTAATAATAAGGGCTAGCTTATATACTACTTAAAATCTATAGGTACTTTATAAAGAAAATAACTAAGTAGGTCTTAGAAAGATTTAAGGTAGTCCTTAAACATAAGAGCCTTATGCTATATTCTAAGGTTTTATTTACTAGGTCTAGTTATAGCTAACTCTATTTAACCTTAATAAGGCTATAAATATATTAATAACTATATATTATATACTTAAAGAAATAGATCTCTTTAATAGGATTTATAATAGTGATAATTATTAAATGAGTAAATAGTATAATATACTCTGTATATAATACTCTCTTTTTAATATATAGTTTTTTATATATCTCCTACTCTTTCTAGAGCTATACATACTAAGAGAGATAATAAAGAGTAGAAAGTAAGTATATTATAAGCTATACTAAGGAGTAGCTATTTTTGTTCAGAGCTAACTCTATCCAATCTTAAAATGAAGGTATAAATATACTAGTAAGTACCTATTCCTACTAGCTACTAGCTGGAGCTTTATTATATATATAGGGCTTATTAATAAAGACCTAATAAGAGCTAATAAGAATAATATAGACTAAATTAAGCTATATGAGCCTATATTTATCTAGGCCTATGATAAATTAACTTAATTATTTAAAAGACTAATTAGATTTAAGCTTTTAATATGTATAGGTTTAATAGTAATAAGAGAGTTCCTTGTCTTAGGTAGGCCTAGCTTCCTAAAAGGTAAAGATTAATCTTTGTAATAGAAGGTATATATTTAGACAGAAAGGTAGGCTTAATACTAAGCGGGTAAAGGTAGTAGTAATAACTAATAGTTCTTATTAGTTAAATAAGAGTAAGGATTAACCTTTAAGCGAGGAGGGTAGTTTTATTTATATAAGTTCTTATAACGCTAAGGGTAGAAAGTCTTTAAGAGAGAAGGCGCGATAGATATAGTTATTATTATTATTAAGCTAGATATAAATATTACTTCTGTTAGGCTAAAACCCTTAGACGCGCTAAGTATACTAAATATCTTTTGTTTATCATAAGGCCTTAGTTATAATATATTTTTAGTTTAGTTATTTATTTAAAGCGCCTTAAGTAGTAGGTTCCCTATTTATAATATATATTATATTATTCTATAGGGCTTTTTCAAAGCCTTCCTCTTCAGCGTTTTAGTAGTTTTGTAATAAGCTCAAATACTAGTTTCATACCTTATTAAATAGGTCTTTAAGCTTACGCTTATCTATAGAGCTATTCTAGGTCTTATTCCTTTTTTCTAAACGTAGTAATAAGTTTATTTATATTTATAGCGTCTTTATCAATCTAAGTAATATATCTTAGTAAATAACCTTTCTATTTAACTAGATATTATACCTTTCCTCTCGCAAGGGTTTACTTCTTAACAATACTTTTAATCTTAAAATATTTATACGCTTTAAGCTAATAGTAGAAAGGCCTAGAATTCATAGGAACTAGAAAGACAATAGAAAATATAACTCTACCTATAAATACATAAGAATATTAAAGATAGACCTAAAGGCCATATAAAGTAATTTATTAATCTAATTAAAAGAGAGTATCTAAGTTAGGCATAGATTTACTAAGAAAATACTAAGACACGAGGTATAGGATTATTAAGCTACTAATAGTAATAATATATAAATAATACTAGAGTCTACTACGCTCCTCTCCTCTATGCTCTACTCTATAGCCTTCTTATAAAAAGCTTATATACTAAGGGGGCTTTTTTAAAAGCTATATAGCTAAGTCTATCTTATCCTATTCTAATTATCCCCTTAATGCTCTTTAAAATATTACAAAAAAGAGTCTTAAAAGATAAATAAAACTACTTTATAAAAATAATAAGTAAACTCTATTTATAGATCCCTTTTATTAATAATATCTTCTAAGTAGGTAGTCTTATTATTAAAAAGGTCCCTTAGGTTTAACTATCTTCTATTATAGGTTTTATTTTAAGAATAGCCTTATTACTTCTTCCTCTTTATTATACTCCTTATCCTACTCTAATCCATAGTATAGTTAAAACTCCCCGCCTTATTTTACTAGGTATAAAGAGTTATAATAATATACTCCTTTAGGCGTATTTTACCTGATCTAATCCTATTAGTTAACTCTCTACTAAATATATTCTATATAACTATAATTATCCTTATTTATAGGATTAGGTTACTTAATATATAATAATATATATAGGTTTAGTTCTTAGGCGTAGCTTAGTAGTTATATTATAACTTAGTATCTATAAGGCTTATAACTAAAGCTAGCCTTTAAGGTATTTGAGCTTATTATCTAGTATTATAAATAAAGCAGACTTAGATAATACTTATAATTTATAAATACGTTAAGCAATATCTACTATAGGAGATAGTATAATATTATTATTATTTCTAAAGTTTATTATATTCCTATCTATAAGTAAAGGAATAGGAAGGCGTAGAGAGAAGAAAGATACTTTCTTAAAGTCTTCTAAACTTAATAAGGTATCTTATAAAACTATACTACTATTAATAGTTAAGTTATTAAACCCTATAGTAATTATAGATATGTATTAGCTAACTAAGGGGATCTTACAGTTAGTAAATAATATACTATTACTTAGGGTTATCCGACTAAGACGTATGAAAAGTAATCCTTTTTAAATTAGAGCTCTAGCCTATTAAATATACTAGAAGCTATATATAAATCTATCACATCGACAATAACGTGGTTTTTAATTATTCAAACTACGAAACTATCGACTTTTCCTCTTGCGCACTACCCGCGCTGCTATTAAATACCGCCTCTATTACCGCTTTATCCGCTAGAAGTCGTTACTATCTTTATAGTCCTCTTGTTCGATCGGGTTAGCTAACGCCTTCGTAGCTATACCGTCGTGAGCAACGCTCTCTCTATTAGTTAGCGCAAGCTATACTCACTAACGTTTAAGCCCTAAGGGGCCTAGGCTACCTCTGCCTTAATAGTGCGGAGGACCTGCTTAAAGAAGAGCTACTCTATAGGGTATATAATAACCTACCTAGCTTCTATTACTAAGTCTACTTATTTAGCTATAATATAATAGTAAGTATCCCCTCTAGGGGTATTAATAAGAGCCCTCTTAAGGGCTATATTAATAATACGCTCTCTATATATAATAGAGTAGTTAAAAAAGGAGCGGGTTTTATTAATTATATTAATACTAAACTCTCTAGCGAGCTCTCGCGCGTTATTAGTATTAAAGGGTATACCTCGCGCGAGCTTAGCGTTTTTATATATAAAGTCTAGTGCTAATATAATTAAGGGATAAGGAAGAGGGAGAGGTATAAGGCCCTGCTCGTAGTAGTAGAGCTTCTTATACTTCTAGCTATAAGAACCTCTTAGGAAAGACCTCTTTAGTTAAGGAGTTACCTCTTATATAGTAGCGTTTATAGCACCTTTAGCACCTTGCTAGAAGGTTAACCTTTTGGGTTAAGAAGTTATCTTATATAATAGCTTTTATAGCACCTTACTAGAAGGTTTAGTAAGGGCGTTTCTAGGCTACGAGAGCCTTAGTAGCCCGTTTAGCTCTGATATAATTAGCCCTAGTGCGGCGCGCGTCCGACTTTATATAGTAATATTTAGAGGGTTTACTTATAAGTAATAGGAACGTATAGGGTTCCTATATTATTTTCCTTAACTAGTAGAGGGTATAGGTTAAAATACTTATATAGTATTTCCCAAATTATACCTACGAACTAGGTGAATTTATTATAGTCTTTTTGCGAAGGGGCTGCGGCGTAATTCCGAGCTTAATATAAATCTATCCCTCTACTAAACTAAACTAACTATATAAGTATTAATAAAAGCTTTTAGAGCTATAAAGAAGCTCTTATCCTAATATATTATATATTAAGGTCCTATATAGCCTTAATGAAGCGCTAATTACTATTCTAGTCCTAAATAGAGTTATAATAGAAGTAGTAGCTAATTAGCTAGTCTATAAAGATTATATATAGCCTAGTAATAATTACTTTAGTTTATTAGAAAGAAGGCCCTAGTAGTATCCCAAAGGTTTATTACCTCTACTCTTTTAAGCTCTATAGAAGCCTTATTAATCTCTTTCCTAGGTTACTAAGCTAGCTTATATATTAAAATATAGATATTATAAGGGTAGCTCTTAATTGTAAATATAAAAAGGGCTATAACCTCTGAATTATCTAACTCTTCTTGTCTTATTAGCTTCCCTTATATATTATAAAGGTCTAATAAATATTCTACCCCAGCTAAAGTTATAATAGATAACACTCTCTTATATTAAGCTATTAAGTAATTTATAAACTCTTAGTTCTACAAGACTACTAGTATAAGCTTATCTTTATTTGGTATAAGGTTTCCTTTAGGTCTTATAATATTAAATATTACTAAACTTTTAATAGGGTTAAATATAATATCTCTTGGAGTAATAGGGGGTAAGTAGGGTAATATAAATAGTTTTATAAACCTAGAATAATTAAAATATTTTATAGTATTAGCTAGTTATTATAAATTATTAAGTTCGGAATTACGCCGCAGCCCCTTTGTAAAAAGACTATAATAAATTCACCTAGTTCGCAAGCATAATTTAGGAAATACTATATAGGTATTTTAACCTATCCCTCTACTAGTTAAGGAAAATAATATAAGAACCCTATATATTCCTACTACTTATAAGTAAACCCTTATATAAAGTCGGACGCGCGCTATACTAGGGCTAATTATATTAGAGCTAAACGGGCTACTA
>JAVHLU010003288.1:0-12082 GCA_036785755.1 Colletotrichum ledebouriae
CCCCTAATATTATATAAATATATCTAGAATTCCTATTTTCTTACTCCAATTTATAATTTAAAGCCCTAAGTAGTTTATAACTTCTATAAGATTAAACTCTAGAGGTAGCTTTATTATAAAAAAGTAATAAGAGTATATAAACCTAGCTTTAGGGTAATATTCCTAGGCTTATTAATAGTATTTATTATAAAGGAGTAAGAGGTTTAACTTAGCTATAGCTATAATTATAATATTTACTAGGATTTAGGACTATAAGATCTCCTTAATATTATTAAACTCTCTACTCCTCCTTACCTTATTATTATCCTTAATTCTATACCTATAGTATTTATAGATATTTAGATTATTATATAAATAACTCTCTTAAGGTCTATAGAAGAAGTAGTTAGTATAGGGAGTACTTAGTATAGAGATATATTTCAAAAATAATTCAAAGATATAAATACTAGTTATAGGGTTTTTAGTAGTATAAGCCTGCCCTTTATAGTTAATATAAGGTATTATATTATAACTACCTTAGGATTAAATTAATAAGCTATATATAGCTACTACGCGTTAAAAAACCTTTATTTCCTATAGTTTAGTAAGGAAAGTAATAGAAGTATAAATAAAGCTTTAATAATAGAAGTCTCTAGACCCCTTAGTTACTTTAAATATTTATTTAAAGTCCTATTTATTAAGATAAGCCTTTTAAAAAGCTAGCCTTATTACTTTTGTAGTTTTATTAGAGAATATCTATAATATAAAGGCTATTCTTAAGGATTTATGACTAGGGATATTAAATTAAAACTAAGTAAGGCTTATAGCTACTTAAGAATTATAATTATTAGCTAGAAGGTATAGGGATAATAATAAGAAGGAAAGGAATACCTAAAGTTAGCTATTAGAATACTAGATAAAAAGAGGTATATTATTTTCTTTATTTTAAGTATAGGGATATTAGAATTAAGAACCTAGAGAGTTATTATTAATAAGAGATAATAAGGGCGAGGTTAATCAGTATTTTTAATACCTAAGATAAAGAAGTTATAATTAGCTATAATAAGAAGATATAATTTATAAATATAAGAAAGAGAATATAACAGAGTTAGATAAAGATTCAAATAGCTAGATAAAAGTAGTTATTATAAGAAGAGAAGTTAATAATAGAGAATAAAAGAGGATATTTATTTAATTTATAACTAAGCTATTCGTTTTAATAGCTATTACTAATTATTATTTCCTTTATTCTTTCCCTATATATAACTATTCTAATTTATTATTCTATTTATTATATATTTTCTATCCTAAGTTTATTTTATTCTATTAAACCTAAAGAAGGTAAGGGAGGAGAGTTAATTATTTCTTTTATAAGCTACTAAGAAATTACTATATTATTAAAGTAATTAGTAGATATAAAAGTATACTTCTAACCTCTTTAATCCTCTAATATCTCTTTCTCTTATATATATATCATTTACTTTTAAGCTTAATTTATCTATTAATTATATAATATTAATTACTATACTATAGCTCCTTCCTTCCTTTAAATATTACCTTTATCTAGCTCTTTAGTCTATAAATTACTTATGCTTACCCCTTCTTAACGTTTCTTTTAATAGATTATAATAAGGAAAGTTATCCTTTATAATAATAAAGTATTAGATATATATATCTAGGAGTTAAGATCCTTAAACCTTCTTATCCTTAAAATTAGGTATTTAATAAAACCTATATAAAATAAGCTAAGTATAAATAGCTTTTAAATACAGGGATAACGTAATAGAGATATCGTAGGCTTTAAACCTCCTAATAAGCTTAGTTACTAGCCTTACCTAATTAAATATACGATATACCCTCTACTTAGGAAGGATAATATCCCGAGTTAGATAGACCTTTTCAATATAATATTAGAATATATACTTATTAAATATCAAAAGAAAACCTTAGAAGTAGTAGAGAAGATAATTCGCTCTTTATACTTATTATAAGTTATAGCTAGTATAATTAATACTATGAGCATACTTAAAATAATAACTCTAATATATACTAGGGATATCTTAGTAGGTACTTATTATTTTATAAAGCTTACTAAGCCTAGCTAACTAATCTACTATAGGATAGTTAGAGGTATAGAAGATAACTTTAGAAATAGAGATATAAAAGATATTATAATTACCTAGATTAAAGCTAAGTCCCCTAATATACTCCTTATTTATCTATAAGTATCTAAGTTTACTAAAGTAGTAATTATAAGTCTATTAATTAATTTATAAGATAAGAGAAACTAGTTTTATAGTAATTAGTAATTAAGAAGAGGAGCTAAAGGATAACTATAGATCTTAATACTTATTACTAGGAGCTTTTTATTAAGATATAAAGCTACGGAGGTTTTAATAAGATAACTATACCTAATTAAACTTTAATATATAGACCCTTTATTATAAGCCTCTAGTTTATACTTTATTAATTAGCTTAAGTTCTTTATATAAATTAGAAGCCTAATACTATTAAAATAGCTATTAAAATAAAGTATTAAGCTTAGATTAATTATTTATTAATAGCCTTTACTAATAGAATACCTCTAGAAGGATACTAGATCTAACTAAGAGTAGATAGACTTTTATATAATTAATATTCTAAATTAAGAGATAAAAATATTAAGAAAAGGATAGCTTAAGAAGATATTAAATATTAAATAGCTAAATATACCCCTTAATTTATAAGTCTAGAGGCCTTTTCTCTAAATAGTATAGATATAAACTTACTAATACTTAAGAATACTAATTTATAAACTAATTTAATAATTCCTATTAATTTAGAAGAGCTAGATAGGGAGAAAGAATTATTAAACGAATTAAATATCTAGAATATAAGAAGAAGGAATAACTATAAGATATAAAAGAGGGATTATAACTTATAATAACTAGCTAACTTTATAAAGTATCTTAACTACCCTAGGTTTATAAAACTATTTATATTACTCTACTTAGCCCTTATTACCCTAAGAGATATTATATTTAACCCTATTAATACTTTAGTAATATTTAATATTATAATACTTAAAAAGAGCTTTATATTAAAGAAAGATAAACCTATACTAGTAGTCCCATAATATATATAATAAAGCTAAGAGTTTATAAACTAGTTAATAACTTAATATAGAAGAGGGTTACGTATTATTACTTTAGCTTAGGTAGAATATTTATTAGACCTCTATTGAGTTCGGAATTACGCCGCAGCCCCTTTGCAAAAAGACTATCATAAATTCACCTAGTTCGTAAGTATAATTTGGGAAATACTATATATTATATAAATATATCTAGAAATCCCATTTTTCTATTTTAACCTATAATTTAAAGCCCTAAGTAATTTATAATTTCTATAAAGGTAAACTTTAGAAATAGCTTTATTATAAAAAAGTAATAAGAGTATATAAACCTAGCTTTAGGGTAATATTCCTAGGCTTATTAATAATACTTATTACAAAGGAGTAAGAAGTTAAACTTAGCTATAGCTATAATTATAATATTTATTAGAATTTAGAACTATAAGATCTCCTTAATATTATTAAATTCTCTACTCCTCTTTACTTTATTATTATACTTAATTCTATATTTATAATATTTATAGATACTTAGATTATTATATAAGTATCTCTCTTAAGTTTAATAGAAGAAGTAGCTAGTATAAGGAGTACTTAGTATAGAGAAATATTTAAAGTATAGTTTATAGATATAAATACTAGTTATAGGGTTCCTAGTAATATAGGCTTACTCTTTATAGTAGATATAGGGTATTATATTATAATTACCTTAGGATTAAATAAATAAGCTATATATAGCTACTATATACTAAAAGACCTTTATCTCTTATACTCTAGTAAGGAAAGTAGTAGAAATATAAATAAAGACTTACTAATAGAAGTCTCTAAACCCCTTAGTTAGCCTAAATATTTATTTAAAGTCCTAATTACTAAGATAAGCCTTCTAGAAAGCTAGCCGTATTACTTTAGTAGTTTTATTAGAGACTATTTATAATATAAAGGCTACTTTTAAGTATTTATTACTAGGGATGTTAGGTTAAAGCTAAATAAGGCTTATAACTACTTAAGAATTATAATTATTAGCTAGAAGGTATAGGAATAATGATAAGAAGGGAAAGAATACCTAAAGTTAGTTATTAGAGTATTAAATAAGAAGAGATATATTATTTATCTTTATTTTAGGTATAGGGATATTAGAACTAAGGACCTAGAAAGTTATTACTAATAAGAGATAATAAGAGCGAGGTTAATTAGTATTTTTAATACTTAAAATAAGGAAGATATAATTAGCTATAATAAGAAGATATATTTTATAAATATAAGAGAGAAAGTATTAAGTTCGGAATTACACCGCAGCCCCTTCGCAAAAGGACTATAACAAATTCACCTAGTTCGTAAGTATAATTTAGGAAATACTATATAGGTATTTTAACCTATACCCTCTACTAGTTAAGGAAAATAATATAGGAACCCTATATATTCCTACTACTTATAAGCAAACCCTCTAAATATTATAAAGTTAGATATACGCTATACTAGGGCTAATTATATCGGAGCTAAACAGGCTACTAAGGCTCTTATAGCCTAGAAACGCCCTCGCTAAAACTTCTAGCAAGGTGCTATTAAAGCTATTATATAAGATAACTCCTTAACCTAAAAGGTTAACCTTCTAGTAAGATAAACGCTACTATATAAGAGGTAACTCCTTAACTAAAGAAGTCTTTCCTAAGAGGTTCTTATAGCTAGAAGTATAGGAAGCTCTGCTATTATAAGCAGGGCGTTATACCTCTCCCTCTTCCTTATCCTTATCTAACCTATAATAAATCCTTAATTATATTAGCACTAGACCCTATATATAAATATACTAAGACTAGGCGAGGTATACCCTTTAGTATAAATAACGTAGAGGGGGTTATTAGAGAGTTTAGCCTTAATATAATTAATAAACCCCGCTCCTTTATTAACTACTCCGCTATATATAGAGAGTATATTATTAGTATAGCCCTTAAGAAGGCTTATTTTAATACCCCTATAAGAGACTCCATAAGATATAATAGTATTAGAGCTAAATAAGTAAACTTAGTAGTAGAAGTTTAGTAGGTTATTATATACCCTATAGAGTAGCCCTTCTTTAAGCAGGGCCTCTATATTGCTAAGGCAGAGGCAGCCTAGGCGGCCTAGGCCTATTAGGGGTCGGTAAGTATAGCTTGCTCTAACTGCTTTAATATAGAGAGAGCGTTGCTAACGATAGCATAGCTGCTGCGAAGGCGTTAGCTAACCTAATCGAATAAGAGGATAAAGATAGTAACGACTTCTTGCGGACGAAGCGGTAATAGACGCGGTATTAGCAGCGCAGGTAGTGCGCGAGAGGATAAGTCGATAGTTTTATAGTCTATTAAATAATTAAAAACCACGTTATTATTAATATAAAGTTAAGATCGTGAGGCTATCTAGTAGGGCACGTATAAGTATAGCTATAGTTAGGAAAGGTAGTTAGCAAGATCACGTAACCAAAGGCTATATATTGTTAGGAGGCGCGGAGTTAGAAGGTCTGTTGCACTTAAGCAGGTAAAATCACTATGCAGTGGCTAGAGGCTAGAGAGAAAGTATAATAGAGTTAAATAAAGATTGAAATAGCTAGGTAAAAGTAGTTATTATAAGAGGAGAAGTTATTAATAGAGGATGGAAGAGGATATTTATTTAATTTATAACTAGGCTACTTATTTTAATAGCTATTATTAATTACTATTCCCTTTATTCTTTCCTTATATATAATTACCCTAATTTATTATTCTATCTATTATAAGTTCTTTATCCTAAGTTTATTTTATTTTATTAAGGCTAAAAAGGGTAAGAGAGGAGAGTTATTCATACCTTCTATAAGCTACTAGTAAATTACTATATTATTAAAGTAATTAGTAGATATAAAAATATACTTCTAACCCCTTAAACCCTCTAGTTTCCCTCTCTCTTATATATATATTATTTACTCTTAAGCTTCATTTATTTATTAATTATGTAATATTAATTACTATATTATAGCTCCTTCCTTCTTTTAAAATATTACTTCTATTTAGCTCTTTAATTTATAAACTACTTATACTTACCCCTTATTAACGTTTCTTTTAATATATTATAATAAAGAAAGTTATCTTTTATAATAATAGAATATTAGACATATATATCTAGGAGTTAAGATCTTTAAACCTTTTTATCCTTAAAATTAGGCTTTCTATAGAGCTTATATTTAATAAACTAGGTATAAGTAGGTTTTAGGTATAGGAATAAAATAATAGAGATATCCTAGGCTTTAGACCTCTTAATAAGCTTAGTTACTAGCTTTAGCTAATTAAATATAGGATATACCCTCTACTTAGGAAGGATAATATACCTAGTTAAATAGACCTTTTTGATATAATATTAAAATATATCCTTATTAAGTATTAGAATAAGACCTTAAAAGTAATAGAGAAGATAATTTACCCTTTATACTTATAATACGTTATGGCTAGTCAATTTAATACTATTATTATATTTAAATACGTAACTCTAATATATACTAAAGATATCTTAGTAGTTACTTATTACCTTATAAAGCCTACTAAGCCTAGCTAACTACTTTATTATAAGATAATTAGAAGTATAGAAAATAACTTTAAAAATAGAGATATAAGGGATATTATAATTACCTAGATTAAAGCTAAGTCCCCTAATATACTCCTTATTTATTTATAAGCGCTTAAGCTTATTAAAGTAGTTATTATAAGTTTACTAATTAATTTATAACATAAGAGAAACTAGTTTTATAATAATTAGTAGTTAAGAAGAAGAGCTAAAAGATAACTATAAACTCTAATATTTATTACTAAGAGCTTTTCACTAAGATATAAAGCTAAAGAGGTTTTAATAAGATAATTATACTTAACTAAACTTTAATATATAGACCTTTTATTATAAGCCTCTAGTTTATACTTTATTAATTAGCTTAGGTCCTTTATATAAATTAGAAGCCTAGTACTACTAAAGTAACCCCTTAAGATAAGGTATTAATCTTAGATTAACTATTAATTAATAGCTTTTACTAATAAAATACCTCTAGAAGGATACTAAACCTAACTAAGAGTAAATAGATTTCTATATAATTAATACTTTAAATTAAGAAATAAAGATATTAAGAAAAGAATAGCTTAAAAACATATTAAATATTAAATAGCTAAGTATAACCCTTAATTTATAGATCTAGAGGTTTCTTCTCAGGATAGGATAGATAATAACCTACTAGTACCTAAGGATATTAATTTATAAGCTAGTTTAATAGTTTTTATTACTTTAAAAGAGTTAAATAAGGAGGAAGAATTATTAAAGGAACTAAATATTTAGAATATAAGAAGAAGGAATAATAATAAGACGTAGAAAAGTAATTATAACTTATAATAACTAGCTAATTTTATAAAATATCTTAACTACTCTAGGTCTATAAAACTATTTATATTACCCTACTTAGCCCTTATTACTTTAAAAAATATTATATTTAAGCCTATTAATACCTTAGTAATATTTAATATTATAAGACTTAAAAAGAACTTTATATTAAATTGAAATAGGCTTATACTCATAGTCCTATAGTATATATAATAAAGCTAAGAGTTTATAAATTACTTAACGACCTAATAAGAAAGAGGGTTACTTATTATAACTTTAGCTTAAGTAGAATATTTATTAGACCTCTATAATATATAAAAGAAGCTTATAAAATAAGAAGACTTAAATAATTTAGAGGTTATAGCCTTTTTTAGGTTTATAACTAAGAGCTACCCTTATAATATCTATACCCTAATCTATAAACTAGCCTAATAACCTAGGAAAGAGATTAATAAGGCTTCTATAGAGCTTAAAAGAGTAGAAGTAATAAGCCTTTAGGATATTATTAGAGCTTTCTTTCTACTAAATTATAATAATTATTACTAGGCTATAATCTTTATAAATTAGTTAACTAGCTACTACTTCTATTATAACTCTATATAGGACTAGAATAGTAATTAGCGCTTTATTAAGGTTATTGAGGACCTTAATATATAGTATTATAAGATAGGAGCTCCTTAATAACTCTAAAAGCTTTTATTAATTAATACTTATATAATTAATTTAGTTTAGTAGAGGGATAGATTTATATATAGCCTCTAGTATATTAAATAGGCTAGAGCTCTAATTTAAAAAGGATTATTTTGATTATATTTTAATAGAATAACCTTAAGTAATAATATATTATTTACTAATACTAAGATCCCCTTAGTTAGCTAATATATATCTATAATTACTATAAAGTTCTATAACTTAACTATTAATAGTAATATAGCTCTATAAGATACCCTATTTAGGTAAGAAAATCTTAAGAAAGTACCTTTCTTCTCTCTATACCGTCTTACTCCTTTACTTATAGATAGTAATATAATAGACTTTAGAAATAATAATAACGTTATATTATCTCTTATAATAGATATTCCTTAACCTATTTATGAATTATTAGTATTATCAAGGTTTGCCTTATTTAAAATACTAGATAATAAGCTTTAATACCTTAAATACTAGCTTTAGTTATAAGTCTTATAAATACTAAGTTATAATATAACTATTAAGCTATACTAGAGAACTATATTTATAGATATATTATTATATCTTGAGTAACCTAATCCTTTAAATAAATATAACTATAGTCATATAAACTATATCTAGTAGAGAGTTAAATAGTAGAATTAGATCGAGTAGAATACGCTTAAGGGAGTATACTATTATAACTTTTTATACCTAGTATAATAAGGTAAGTACTTTTAGCTATATTAAGAGTTAGAGTAGGATAAGGAGTATAATAAAGAAGCAGAGGTAGTAAAGCTATTATTAAGATATAACTTAGAATAGAAAATAATAAAACCTAAGGGACTTTCTTAATAATAAGATCGCCTACTTAGAAAGTCTTATTAATATAAGGGCTCTATAAATAGAGTTTACTTATTATTTCTATGAAGTACTTTTATTTATTTTTTAAGACTCTCCTTTATAATATTATAAAGAGTTTTAAGGGGATAATTAGAATAATATAAGATAGACCTAGCTATATAGCTTTTAAAAAGCCCCCTTAGTATATAGACGTATTATAAGAAGACTATAAAGTAGAGTATAGAGGAGAGGAGTATAGTAAACTAAAGTATTATTTATATATTATTACTATTAGTACCTTAATAATCCTATACCTCGCTGTTTAGTATTCCTTTAGTAAATTTATACCTAATCTAGAGTATCTCTTTTAATTAGATCTATAAACTATTTTATATATCTTTTAAGCCTACTTTTAATATTCTTACTTATTTATAGGTAGAGTTATATTATTTATTATCTTTCTAGTTCCTATCGGTTCTAGCCCTTTCTAATACCTACTTTATTCCCTATATAGAATCTAGTACTACTAAAGACCTTAGTTATATGTTTCTTAAAACTATAATTAACTAACATAGAATACTAATAGGAATTATATTAAATAGAGATAAATTGTTTATTTTAAAGTTTTAAAAATCCCTAATTTTATAGCTTAGATCTAATTATAAACTTTCTACTACTTTCTATCTATAGACTAATAAATAAACTAAATAAATTAACTAGATTCTCAAAACCTATTTATACTATTATATGAATTATAACTAAGATAATTAAGTGTTACTACTATTAATAGCCTAATTTGCTTATAATAATATAATAAGAGAAAGTATAAAAGAATTACTTCTGGCCTCTGGCCACTGTATAGTGATTGTACCTACTTAAGTACAACAGACCTTCTAACTCCGCGCCTCCTAACAATACATAGCCTTCGGTTACGTAATTATAATTACTAACTACCTTTCCTAACTATAGCTATACTTATATATACCCCACTAGATAGCCTCACGATTTTTAACTTTATAGTAATAATAACGTGGTTTTTGATTAATTAAACTACGAAACTATCGACTTTTCCTCTTATATACTACTTACGCTACTAATACTGCCTCTATTACTGCTTCGTCTGCTAGCTATGCTATCGTTAGTAACGCTCTCTCTATAATAAAGCAGTTAGCATAAGCTATACTTACTAACGTTTACCTAGGCTACCTAGGCTACCTCTACCTTAGTAATATAGAGGACCTGCTTAAAGAAGGGCTACTCTATAGGGTATATAATAACCTACTAAACTTCTATTACTAAGTTTACTTACTTAGTTTTAATACTATTACGCCTTATAGATTCCCCTATAGGGATATTAAAGTAAGCCCTCTTAAGGGCTATACTAATAATACGCTCTCTATATATAGTAGAGTAGTTAATAAAGGAGCGGGTTTTATTAATTATATTAAGGCTAAACTCTCTAATAACCCCCTCTATATTATTTATACTAAAGGGCGTGCTATAAGGAATAATAGCGGGTGCAGGATATAGAGCCAACGCTATTAGTAAAACATTAGCGAATTAGTAGTAAACATATATCCCCTTAAGAAAACTCTATAAGCTAGAGACTTAGAAGGTTAAGTAATAGTTTAATATAACTATATATACCTACGTTCTAGTATTCTAGCCTTTCCTAGTTTAAGCTTATAACTATACTCTTATAACTCTATTACTTCTATTTTAATTTAAGAAACTAGCGCTAGTTAGAATATCTAAAATAAACTAGTAATAATATACTAACGAATTAGTAATAGAGTTTAACTATAACGAACTCTAGGCTAGGTATATAGAATATAACTAATAGGGTCTTAGCTAATATAATATAGGTTACTCGCTAAGCCCTAAGATATAAGGAATATAGCATAGACGCTACGCTAGGGGGATAGATAACCCTAGTAATAATAGGATAGGAAAGATAATCCTAAGGGGGCGGGCCTAGTCCTAGATAGCACTAGAGGAAGTAGACCTACCCTTACTTAGTAAATAAATAGTAAGTAGTAGCTAATAGGGTACCCTGCCTAAAACCCTCTAAGAAGCTAGTATCTTAGGCGTCCTTATTTAAGTAATAGGACTACTATAGAGATAGTAGGAGAGTCTTATAGAGCAGATATATCTATAATAGTAGTAATATAAGGAATAGACTACTACCTTACTATAGGAACTTACTAACTACCTAGCAATAAGGTACCTATAGAGAGAATATAAGAAACCCCCTATATATAACTACTATATTATAGGTAAGGACTTTACTATAGACTAGGTTAGTAACTAGATCTAGGTAATTAAAAACGGATACTAACTATATACTAGTAGTATACTAGAGTAATAGGTCTAATAGGTGCTTATAAAGATAAGCTTATCCCTATAGACCTAGTAGTAATACTATAAGGCTAGGCTAGAAGGAGACCTAGCTTAGGCTAACCTTATAGTATTTATTTGCTAATAATATATTAACTTAGAGCTTTAAGAGTAGAGGTATTATAAAAAGCTAGATATAATAAAATAGAAGGAGATATAGTTACTAATATAGTTCTTTACTAAATAGTTAGTAATATATTAGAACTTAGGTATAGTTAGTATAGAAGATAGTAAAGCTAAGGCTTATATATTATACTTCTAACTAGCCCCCTTTCTATATAAGGAGCTTAAATAATAGAAGGTTAAAATATAGAGACTAAGGGATATAGCTATAGAAGTAGAACGCTTATAGGAGATATATTACTAATAGGGTAGTAAGACCCTATAGAGTAAAAGTAAGAAGTAATATATAAGTAAAGAGCACGCGCTAAGGGTCCCCCCTATAGTAAGGGCGAGCTAAAGGGGGGGCTAGTAGAGCTCTAGCTATAGAACTATACGAGGTACCTAGAGCCTAATACCTTACTAACTAATTAGTAGCACGTTATAGGGATCTAATAGGGGCTAGCTTATATTTAGCTCTAATATATAACTTATAATATCTGTAAGAATACCGAAGGTATATCTTAAAAGTTCTATAATAATCCTATAAGGTTTATATAAACCTTAATAAATAACTATATTATATATAGTTATATACCTATATAATATCTCTTTAATAATACTTTA
>JAVHLU010003289.1:0-12065 GCA_036785755.1 Colletotrichum ledebouriae
TAAGTTTAAATATACTCTTAAATAGATTTATATTATATATAGTTATTATAATAATTATATAATATTATATATTAATATTAAAATTATTTTTAAAATATACTATTAACTAATTAGTTAACTAGTTAGTTAACTAGATTAAACTAGGCTAGTTTTAGTCTATAGCCTGACTAAACTACGCTAGTTTTAGTTAAGGCTAGACTAAACTAGCCTAGTTTTAGTTAGCTACCTGACTAGACTAGACTAGACTAATTCCTAACCCTGACCACGGGGGAGCTTAATATCTTGAGAGAAAGGCTTATTGAAAGACGCAAGCGGTCGAGTGCTGAAGATTCCATTCCTGCTGCCCAGGGGAATGGTGACCGAGTCAGTCAGCCGTCTCCCCTTCTTTTATGTATAAGCCCGAAAAAAAAAGCGAGCTGCCAGCCAGGGTCGATTCGGCTTCGGCCTCGGCATCAGCTTCACCGCCGAGTCCGAGGTACGCTGGTCGTCCATAGTCTCAGTTCGCTCCCCTTCTTCCGAGCGATGACCATTCGCCGCAAAGCTAGACAGCTCCGTTCAGAACCTGGGTTTTTAAGGAGCCAAGATATTCTGCAACGCCGTTCTGGTGCGGAGAACAAGGCGCGTCCCCCAGTCAGCAAACCTTACGACCGACCGACGCAATGGGCCTGGATTCCTCGTCCACCCCGACAACAGGCTCGGGGCCCTCGCCGACACAAGGCTCCGAGACGCCAAGGCCGGCGAGCCAATCACAGATCCCCACCGGCATCACCAGCGGGAGCGGGATCGGGGGAGGCAGCGGCCGAAAGATAGAGCGGTCATGTAACCTATGCCACAAACGGAAGACACGGTGCGACAAGAAGTCGCCGTGCTCGTCGTGTGCCCGCAGCGGGTCCCGCTGCTTCTACCCGCAAGCGGGCCAGCCGATACGCCGGGTCCGAAAGACCACCATCGCCGACGTGGCTAGCAGGATATCGGACCTGGAGAAGACGCTCGTCGCCAGGGCGGGTCGGCAACAGCAGCTCTTCCGCAGTCCAGCTTCACCGGCCACGGAGACGGCGGCACCGGCGCCGCCTCCGACTGCTTCGACAGATTCTGGGCCTTCGACGGCCCCGCCGCCGGGGTCGTATGCTAAGAGTCCTGGTGATGAGATCTTGGCGAGGAAAGGGACGCCAAGTCAGTACTTCGATGAGGTCCTCATCTCGAGGGTTATCGAAGAGGTAAAGACCCATTGCTCTTCAGTGATCGTGACGGGAGGATGTGCGGGCTGAGAATGTGATGTAGGAACATGATATCCAGTCAGTCTTGACGACGCCTCGGAGCGCACATGCCACGCTGGCTGCGCCGTCACCATTCAACCCGATGGGTATCCTCTCCACCCCCGACCTCAAGACGGACATCACAACGCTCTTGCCCCCGAAATGGGGGGCGATAGAGTTGTGGAGGAACTACGTCGACAGCATCGAGATCTGCAACAAGGTCATTCACCGACCCACGGCGGAGATACTCATCTACACAGCAATAGACGATCCTGCCAACGCACACCTCGAGGCGTTGGCCCTCACGTTCGCCGTGTTCTTCTTCTCGACGGTTGTTCTTGATGCGATCACAATCAAGAGAATAATCGGAGAAGACAAGGTCACCGCCCTTCATCGCTTCAAGACCGGCTTGGAACAGGCATTTGCCAAGGCCGACTTTCTCGACCACCCTTCGGTCAAGTTGCTAGAGGCTTTGGCTATCTACCTCGTGAGTTCAACCTCATCAAACCACTCTTTCAGATCATGTCGTGCCAACAACAAGCCTCTAGGCCGCTCTTCGTATACACAACCCCGGCCGAGGTCTGTGGACTTTGAACGGCTTAGCCATTAGAGCGGCGCAGTCCATCGGCCTACACCGCGATGGCACCCGGCTCGGTCTTTCTCCCTTCGAATCCGAGATCCGCCGCCGGCTTTGGTGGCAACTGGTGGCCCGCGACGGCAGAGCTTCCGAGGACTACGGCATCCAGAACCCGACTAGCTTCAACCTGTCAGCCGGCGTGAACTACCCCTCCAATCTCGACGACAACGACCTGCATCCCGAGATGAAGGAACTTCCGCCGGCGAGACCAGGATGGACGCAAATGACTCTCGTGCTCATCAACATCCAAATTGCCAGCTCCTGGCATCAGCTCGCGGAGATTGCGTCGGCGTGGAAGGACAAGCCCGTTCCGGAATCCATCCGCAAGAAGATCGTCACTGACTTACGAGAATACGCAGAGGGGTTCCTGCGGCACTGCAACCCCGTCATCCCCCACCAGCGGCAGACGCTGCTCGTTGCGCGGTTCATCATCCGGAAAGTCGATCTCGTCACGAGGCAGCAGTGGCTCAGCCTCGAACGCCCAGAGGCTCGCGAGTCCTTCGCCACCGAGGAGAACCTCAACCAGGCGCTGGATATCCTCGAGGCGGGCATGAGTCTCGCGTCCGACGAGCTGCTCCGGCCGTACCACTGGGCCATGCGCGCGTATCCGCAATACCACATGATCCTCTACGCTTTGTGGCATCTCTGCGTCAAGCCGGAAGGGCCTAATGTCGATCGAGCGTGGAGGGCAGTAGACGCGGCTCTGGATAACGCGCGGCACGTCGGCGTGGGATCTGGGCCGGCGGAGAAGATGACGGTCTTGGAGGCCCTGAGGGCGAAGGCCGTGGCCATTCGCCAGGGCGTCGTCGCTGGAGCTGGTGAAAAGGAGAAGGAGGCTTATCCGACGCCTGGAGCGACTGACGAGAGGTCGGAGACTGAGGGGGCGGGAAACGTTTTGGATGGGACGAATGCTGTTGAGAGCATGGACTGGAACGCCGTCACGCAGGACTTCCCTGACTGGAGCACGCTGATGACGGAGTTCCAAACGGACGGGTTGGCATTCCCGAATTACCTGGACTAGAGGGGCTCCTGGCAAGATGCATTGACGGTCGTTGCGGCTTGATGGAGAGACCGCAAGGATATGACGGTCAATGAGTGATACTACTACACTCTGCCACATCAATTTAGAAAGTTTTGTGAAAACATCAACGAACCAGAGAACGAACTCTGCTTGCATTTATGAAAATACCACGTTTGTGTCTTCATTGTCGGCTTTGATGATGCGAGATGAGACGGGACTTTTGGATTGGCTGCTGAAAATCCTACACCCGCAAGTCTCTTATCTCGTTCCCGTTGTCAGTTGCAGAGAGACTCGATATTGACCGTCAAAGAGTTCGGTGCGGGGTGTCTGACGCGGTATCACCATTTCAGGTCGAGATGGCGTCACGCCGGGTTCGGCCCCGGCCCACCGAAACTCAAGATATCTCCAACCAGAGCCGATGCGGCCTATAGAGACCCCAGGCAATTGATAAAGAGTGTGTATCCGCTTTCTGCAGTGCGTCTTGTACCCACCTAGTGTGCGCTCTGCATCGGAAAGCAGCTCACTTGAAATCACAGACATCTGGCCATGGGGAGCAACGGCCGGCAACTTCAGGTCGCTGTCATCGGCGCAGGTATCGCTGGCTTGACAGCGGCTATTGCGTTGAAGGACCATCCTGGAATCAATGTTCAGATTTACGACAAGGCAAAAGAGCTGCGAGAGATTGGCGCGTCGATCGCCCTCGGACCAAATGGCTTGAGAACCCTAGAGAAACTTGGCATCGACAATGCGCTCGACGAGGAAACCGCTTTCCGCAACAAGTCAGGGTACCCCATGATATATAGGTCGGTGATGTTGCAGTCTGAGTTTCGGGTAGGTTCTGATGAGCAGCAGGCACTATAAAACCAGCGAAATCGTCTCGGTGGACGAGCACCATGGCCACGTCGAGCCCCGCCATCAGACGGCTCGATTCCACAGGCCGCATCTGCAGCAGGCTCTTCTCAAGCATATCGACCGATCACAAGTCCACCTCAAAAAGGCGTTTAGTGACATCGAGAAGGACCGGTCCACGGGGAGGTTGACTATCAACTTTACCGACGGCACTTTCACCGAGGCTGACGTCCTGCTCGGCGCTGACGGTATTCACTCCGGAGTACGGAGCTTTTACGTGCCGTCTTCTCGGTCAAAGTGGACCGGCTGGACGGCCTTTCGCGCCGTACACCTCCTCCGGGGTTTCAAATGTTAGCGCAGTGAATTGCCCTACTAGTCCCTACCTAATAACCGGATTTTTTCCCTAAGTTATAACTCTATTTTATTTACCTAATTTCTAAGGGATTCTAAGGAAAGTAACTTCTAAAATAAAAGCCGAAGCCTACCTACTAACGCTAAAGATAAGGGTTTTTTTTCTTACTACTATAACTACTACTACTACTAGTACTACTACTAATATAGCCTAATATAGTAACCTCGCTAACCTTAATATTACTACCTATAGGGTTAATATCGACGTCGCTATTAACCCTACCCTCTACGTTGCCCTCTACCCTACCTTCTATGCGTTAAATTATAGTTATAGACCTTCTAAACCCTCCTTTTATACCTATAAAATAATAGCTACTATATAATACTAAACTTACGCGGGATTAAAAGGTTAAGATCTGCGCCTTCTATAAATACCTCCGCTAGTTATATAAGGAGATCGTAAGAGTAACCCCCTTTATATATTACTAAGTTTAGTAAGCCTACTATAATAATTATAAGGAATAATAGCGGGTGCAGGATACAGAGCCAACGCTATTAGCAAAACATCGGCGAATTAGTAGTAAATATGCACCCCCTTAAGAAAACTCTATAAGCTAGAGACTTAGAAGGTTAAGTAATAGTCTAATATAACTATATATACCTACGTTTTAGTATTCTAGCCTTTCCTAGTTCAGGCCTATAGCTATACTCTTATAACTCTATTACTTCTACCTCGATTTAAGAAACTAGCGCTAGTTAGAATATTTAAAATAAACTAGTAATAGTATACTAATATATTAGTAATAGATAAATTAGTAACGGAGTTTAACTATAATAAACTCTAGGCTAGGTATATAGAATACAACTAATAGGGCCTTAGCTAATATAATATAGGTTACTCGCTAAGCCCTAAGATATAGGGAATATAGTATAGATACTACGCTAGGGGGTTAGATAATCTTAGTAATAATATAGCGGGAGAGGCTACCCTAAGGGGGTAGGCTAGGTCTTAGGTAACGCTAGAACTAGTAGAGCGACTTTTACTTAGCGAATAAATAGCGAGTAGTAACTAATAGAGCACCCTACCTAAGACCCCCTAAGAAGCTAATATCTTAGGTATCCTTACCTAAGTAATAAAACTACTATAGAGATAATAAGAGAGCTTTATAGGGTAGATATATCTATAGTAGTAGAAGTATAAGGAATAAACTACTACCTTACTATAGGAGCTTACTAACTATCTAGCGACGAGGTAGCTATAGAGAGAATATAAGAAACCCCCTATATATAATTACTATACTATAAGTAAGGACTTTATTATAAATTAGGTTAGTAACTAGATCTAAGTAGTTAAAAATAGATATTAACTACGCGCTAGTAGCACGCTAGAGTAATAGATTTAATAAGCGCTTATAAAAATAAGCCTATCCCTATAGACCTAGTAGTAATATTATAAGGCTAGGCTAGAGGGAGATCTAGCCTAGGCTAACTTTATAGTATTTATTTACTAATAATATATTAATCTAGAGCTTTAAGAGTAGAGGTATTATAAGAAGCTAGATATAATAAAGCAGAGGGAGACGTAGTTACTAATATAGTTCTTCGCTAAATAATTAGTAATATACTAGAACTTAGGTATAATTAGTATAGAAGATAGTAAGGCTAAGGCCTATACGCTATACTTCTAATTAGCCCCCTTTTTATATAGGGAGCTTAAGCGTTAGAAGGTTAAGATATAGAGACTAAGAGATATTACTATAGAAGTAGAATGCTTATAGGAAATATATTACTAATAAGGCAGCAAGGCCCTATAGAGTAAAAGTAGGAAGTAGTGAATAAGTAAGAAGTATATACTAAGAGTACCCCTTATAATAAGGGTAAGCTAAAAGGCAGGCTAATAGGGCTTTAGTTATAGGACTACGCGAGGTTCTTAGAGCCTAATACCTTACTAATTAGCTAGCGCTACGATATAGGGACCTAACTAGAGCTAACTTATATTTAACCCTAGCGCACGACTTATAATATCTAACCCCTTAGTATACTTTAGCTATAAGAAGAAGGG
The DNA here is from genome assembly GCA_036785755.1 of Colletotrichum ledebouriae. Lineage (NCBI taxonomy): Eukaryota > Fungi > Ascomycota > Sordariomycetes > Glomerellales > Glomerellaceae > Colletotrichum > Colletotrichum ledebouriae. The sequence continues at coordinate 6,177 of JAVHLU010003289.1, forward strand.
GTATAAGAGGATAGACTACCTAGATAAATAATAGAGTATAACTAAAACGTTAGTAGGATACTAAGCGTTTACTAATAAGGTAAGGGTTAATATAATCTAATTAATAAGGGAGGTAGAGGACCTTAACTTATTAGAAAAAGAGTAAGCTAGGGGATTATACTAATAACCCCTATACTTATATTAAAACCGGATACTTTCCTAAAAGGAGATATTATAAAAGGATAGGCGATTATTCTCTAGAATATTATTAAATAAGAAGTAGTAGTAGATATAGACTCCTATTTATAAGTTAATATTATTAGTAGTTAACTAGTAAAGTCCTTATAACTATAACCTATAGTAGCACGCGCCCCTATATTAGAAGGGTTTAATAGGTCCTCTATAATAAGCTAAAATATATACTAGTTAATATTCTTCTTTATTAACTCGAGGGGATAACCGAGGAAGATATAGTAACTATTCGCTAAAGCTCCCTACCCTAAAGGGGTAGGGGACCTCCTCCTATTATAATACTCTATAAGTAAGGAGGGTATTATAATTAATACCTAGATAAATACCTAGGGATATAAACGCCTTAGTATCGCTAAGCTATTAGTATTTATATAAGAAATCATAGAGAATAGCTAGAAGGCTTATATTATATATATTTTAGGGAATATTACCCCCTATAAGCTACTAATAGAAGCCCTAGGTAAAGAGGATACCTTAGAGGGCGAAATAGAATTACTACTAGAGCTACTTAATAAATAGGTAATATTTAATAAGTAGTTAGTAAAGGAATACCTAGCCCTAGAGGGTGCGGAATATATTATTAACTTAGTTAAAGGGAAGAAACCTCTATATAGGCCTATCTACCTACTAAATAAGTACTAGCTAGAGGAGCTCTACTAATATATTACTAATAACTAAGCGATAGGGTAGATTTAACCCTTAATAAGCGAGATAAGTACCCCTATTCTCTTTATACCTAAGAAGGATAGATCCTTATATCTTTATATAGATTATTAAGGCTTTAATAAAGTAATACTAAAGAACTAATATCTACTTCCCCTTATTAGTAAGCTATTAGATAGGCTTTAGGGAGTAAAATAGATCTTAAAGATCGACCTTTAAGATATATACTACTATATCTATATTAAGCTAGAAGACTACTAGAAGACGGCTTTTAGGACTTATTATAAGTATTTTAAATATATTATTATATTATTTAAACTTATAAATACCCTAGTAATATTCTAAGTATATATTTACTAAGCGCTCGCTAAGCTACTAGATACCTATTATATTACTTATATAGATAATATTATAGTTTACTCTAAGATAAGAGAGTAGTATATAAAGGACCTTCGCTAAGTACTCCGCAAGCTTTACTAATAAGCGCTATATACTAAGCTTAGTAAGTATAGTTTCTACTAATAACGAGTAGAGTTCCTAGGGTATATTATTATACCTAAAGGTATATTAATAAACTAAACCTGCGTCTAAGCTATTACTAAATAGAAGCTGCCTAAAACCTACTAGGAGATCTAAGTCTTCCTAGGATTCTATAACTTCTACTATAAGTTTATTATAAGCTATTTAGGTATTATAGCCCCTATAATATCCCTACTAAAGAGTAGCGAGAATAGTAAGAAGGGAAGCGAATTTTACTAGCTAGAAGAGGCCTAATAGGCCTTTAAATAGCTCTAAGCTGCCTTCTACTTAGTAACTATTCTCTAATATTAGAACCTAACCTATAAAATAAGGGTTAAAACGGATGCTTCTATAAAAGCTATATCTAGTATCTTATTATAGCATATTAATAGCTAGTAGTAACTAGTTACTTACTATTTATAGAAGCTTAGTAATACTAAGTAGTATTAGGGAGTAAGCTAATAGGAGCTTCTTATTATAGTTAAAAGCCTAGACTACTAGGCTTACTACTTTTAAGGTATATTAAAAAAGTTTATAATCCTAATAGATTACTAAGCGCTAAAGGGAGTTATTAGCGCGTTAGCGCGGGACCTTTAGGGAAAGCTCGCTAGATAGGTATATAAACTCTTAGTATTTAACTTTAACCTAGAGTATAAGTTAGGGGTTATAAACCTAGTAAATAAGCTATTTAGGAGGCTAGACTATATAGAGGGGGAGGTAAAATATAATAATATACTCCTAACCCTAGCGAGGAAGCTAGGGTTTATTAATAACCTATTAGTAAACCTCTAGATAAGTATTACTACTCTATAAGGTAATATAGAGACCTTAAGAGTATTTATTAATATTATAAAGGCTAGTATAAAACGACGCCCCTTCTAGATAGATAGCTCTAGGGGTAGAGACGCTTTAGTCTCTAGTTAGTATAGCGCTCTATAGTACGCTAATATTACTATAACTATAGTAGCTATAATAACCTAACGCTAAAGAGCAAAGGAAGATATAGAGAACGCTTAGCAAGAGGTTACTAACCTAGAAGACTTACTTAGAGCTAGGGTTACTATAGCGTAGTAGTATATCCTATACTAAGTTATAAGGGAGCTTATAATAAGCGAAATAGTATATAGTTAGTAACCCTCTAAAGTAATAGAAAGTCTTATCCGCAGACTATAAGCTAATAACTTATACTACTAGATATAATTAGAGAGGGCACGCGGACTAGCTAGTAATTATAGGGGCTATATAATTAATAGCTATAGAACCTTGTTCTATAAGGGAAGGTTAGAGATACCCTAGGAGAGGTCCCTAAGACTCGAAATCCTTTGCTAATACCACGACGACTATAGGGCGGGTTATATAGGGGTAAATAAGACTACTAAGTTAATCTTAAGAAAGTTCTACTAGCTAAACTTAGCTATAGATATATATAATTATATTATAGGGTGCTATATATACTAAGGGATCCGGGTTCTAAGGCATAAGCCCTATAGAAAGTTATACCCGCTACCCCTACTAGTATACCTATTTTAGGAAATTAGTATAGATTTTATTACTAGATTACTACTAAGCTATTAGTATAAAAGCGGGGGGTACGACGTAGTTCTTATTATTATATACTAGATAACTAAGTTTATTATATTTATCTTAATAATAAAGTAGCTAATAGCTACTAAGCTAGCGTAGATTATTTATAAATAAGTTAAGTGCTATTTTAATACCCTAGAGGGTATTATTAGTAACTAAGATAAGCTCCTTACTAGCTAATTTTAAGAGGAATTTATAAGAGAGAGGGCTATTAAGCGCTACCTCTCTACTATATATTACCCCTAGACCGACGGGTAGTCTAAAAGGATATACTAGATATTAGAAAAGTACTTATAAGTATATACTAGCGACTTACTATAAGAATAAGCTATCTAGCTACCTAAGGCTAAGTTTATATATAATAATAGTTACTATAATACTACTAGCTATTTACTAATAGAGGCCCTATATAGCTACTACCTATATTATATAGAATATATAACCCTTGCGAATAGGGTTATAATATAGAGTATAAGAGAGTAAATCGAATATATCTTAAAGCTTTATAAGAAGGCCTAGGAATAGTAATAGAAAGCTACTAAGGTATAAGCTAAGTATTATAATATAAGGTATAAAGAATAGACCTACTATTAGGGATAAGTCGTTAGGCTATTAATAAAGAACTTCTAGTTTAAGAATAAAAAACTAGCGCCTAGGTTTATATAGGTAGCTATTATAGAACTAATTAGTATATAAGCTTATAGAGTTTATCTACTATTATAATACTAAAGGATATATAATATATTCTTAGTTACCTTACTAGAACTATAGGATAATTACTAAGTAAGTAGCAAAGGCTTACCTATATACCTAGAGCTTAAGGATAAGCTAGAGGAATAGGAAGTTAAAGAGATCGTTATATAGCAAAGCGTTAGTAATAATATATAGTACTTAGTTAAGTAAGTAGGATAGCTTATAGAATATAATATATAAGAACCTATAGAGAACATAGTAAACGTATAAGAGGCTATTTATAAGTTTAATAGATAATATAGGAGGGCTTATAAGAAGTAGGATAATTAGTTACTAAAACTACTATAATAAGTTAGTAATTATAAACCACGAGACTATGAAATAAAACTAAGTTAGAAGTAAAATATTAATTAAATTAAGTAGCGAATTATTACTAAAGCTATAGCGAAAAGGGGTATTATCCTATAAAAGGGGAAAAAGAGCTAACTATCTAATTAGTTATTAACTTCTTAAGATAGCTATAGGGGTAACTACTATAACTACTATAACTATAAGTAGTACTACTACGACTACTATAGCAACTAGTTACTAAACTAGTACTATTAGTATCGCTACTATCGCTACCTATAGGCTAACTACTACCCGACTCGCTACTAGTACTACTACCTAACTCGCCGCTAGAACTATTACTATTAGAGATAGTAATAGTAACCTTAGCTCTCTTAGTCTTCTTTACTAACTCTTCGCTACTACTTTAGCTATACTTAGCACTAGTAATAATAATAAAGTAGGAGGGGATATTATTAGTAGTATACTTAGCGAGATTTTCCTAGAGCTCCTTATAAAACCTAGGGAAAAAGGTAATATTATGCTTATAAGCGCGTATAGGGATTAGCTTTATTAAAGGGTTATTAAGTAGGCAGTCGATCTTATTATAGAAGTAGTTAATAGGATTATTATTATAAATATACGCTAGCTAAGTAGCGTTTAGGCGCTAAAGAATATTAATACTATTATAAAAGGTACTAACCTAAAACCTAGTAGTTAGTAGGATATAATTAGCAAGGGAATAGCGAGTAATAGCCTATATAGACTAGAATATTAAGCATAAGGTGCTTATAAATAGAGATAAGCTCCTAGAGCTAAAGCTACTCTATATTATAGCTACTACTACTAGTAATAAGATTATAGATAAGCTTAGTAATATACTTCTATACTACTAAATAGTTACTAAGTATAGCTAGAATATAGTAATAATAAAGAGGAGTTAGGACGCTATTGCGCTACTAGATTTAGATCTAATAAAATTTAATCTAAGTTATCTAAGCTACGCCCTAAAGCTCCTAAGGGACCTAGAAAATATTAATATATAGCGACCTATTAGTAAATTAGTAGAGACTTATAGTAGTATATTTCTTCTTATTAAAGTTATAATAGATATACTTCTATACGTACTCGCTATATATATAGTAAAGGTAAATAATATCCTAATATATTTTATAAAGATAGCTAAGGTAAGGATAGCTACTATTAGTATTACTAGTAAGATCGCTAGAAAGGATCTTAGGATTATAGAGGTATTTTATAAGAACTATACCTATATATATAATATAAGATATTATAGAAAGCTATTAGTAAGATACTAGAGAGGGATATAAGCGAGGTTAGAGGGGAGAAGAGAAATAACTTAATAATTATAATAAAAGCTTATAAAATAAGCGCTAAAATAGGAGAGGTAGCTAGATTAAAAAAGATTATAAAGAGGAGAAATTCTAACTAGGTTAGAGACCTTAAAAAGAGGATACCCTTTTATATTTTAAATCGCTAAGTAATAAGGTAAAATAATTACTAGTTATATACTACTAAACGGTTATATAACTATTAGTAACTAATTAAAAAATAATAGTAATAATCAAAATTTAAGAATACCTATAATACGCTAGGAAAATAAAAATACGTTATTTGCTATAACTACCTAGATCTAGCGTAGAGGGTAAGAGTAAATAATGTAATAAAGGCGTAGAAAGGCCGCCCTATAGTTAGTAATAATATCTATAATAATATAGAGCTGTATTACCCTACTAGTACGCCTTAGGGACTAAGGCTTTAGAGGGGGGGGTAATTATAAGGAATAATAGCAGGTATAGGATATAGAGCTAACGCTATTAGTAAAATATTAGCAAATTAGTAGTAAATATA
>JAVHLU010003290.1:0-12061 GCA_036785755.1 Colletotrichum ledebouriae
TTAAAGTTAAATAATTTAATATTATTAACGCGTTCCTAAACGCCTCTTAGGACCTAAATAAAAACCTAATTATTTATAAGTTACTAGATAGCTTTAAGTAGCTTAGAAAGTATATTAAATTATACTACGCGCTCTATAGGCTAAGGGATATACTACTACTCTAGTATAAGGAGTTCTCCTTAACCCTTTAGTATCTAGGCCTTATACTTATATATAAAGACCTATACCTCTTCTAGTTAACTAAGAAGAGGGTTCTTATTATCTTCTATATAAATAACTTCCTTATCTTATTTTATAAGAACTATAAAGAAGTAATATAGAGAGTAATTACTAGCTTAAAAGAAGTATATAAGTTAAAGGAATAAGGCCTAGTTAAGTACTATCTTAGAATTAGAGTTATTTATAATTAAGCTATATAAAAGATATACCTTTCTTATAACTAATATATTAAGCGGATTATAAAGAAGTTTAATTTACTTAACTTAAAAGCGCTAATAACCCCCCTTCTAAACTTATTACTCTTAAAGAATAAGATAATAGTAAGATTATTAGAGGTAAAGAGTTTCTAAGAGAAGATTAGCTCTATACTCTATACTATTATTATAATTTAACCTAATATTGCTTTTATATATTCCCTAATCTCGAGATTCCTAATAAACCCCGCTCCTTATTACTACGCTACTACTAACTAGGTTATATAATACCTATATTATACTTATTATCTTATAATACGTCTTAGTAACTTAGGGGGTAGGTAGGTATTATTAATTATAAGCAACGCTTTATTTATAGATAATAAGGAGATATAGAGGTTATCTTAAGGGTATATAATCTCGCTCTTTAGGGGACTAATCTAGTAAAAGCTACTTAATAAGCTATAGTTATAATATCTATAATAAAAGCAGAGCTTCTAAGCCTTGAATATATTACTAAGGAGATAATCGCTCTTTAGAAGCTATTTAGGAGTATCGCTCTTAGACTTAGCGATATTTAGAAGATTTACTATAATAACTAATAGATAATTCGTCTTATAATAAGTAAAAAGGAATAGATCTTAACTAAGCTATAGTATATTAATATTTAGAATATATAGGTATAATAAGAATATACTAGAGGATCGTTTAGCGTAGTATATATACTAATAAATAATATACTAGCTAATAGTCTTATAAAAGTTCTTAATTATAAGAAATTTAAATAGTTTTATTCGCTCCTTAATCTAAAAGATATATAAAGAATAATTATAATAAATAAGGGACGCTCTAAATAAGTATAGGAGAGCTAGTAGCGCCTAGTTTTTAATTAATTTATAGCTTACTAGCTAGGGAGCGTAAAGTCGCTCCTATAGGAGTAAAAAGAATATAATCTACCCTAAAGGGCTACTTTAAAATACTAATTTTCTACTACCTAACCTTAGAGGATTTGCTTATACTAATCTATTAGGATATTATATAAGAGTAGTAATACCTCTAGTAAATACGTACTAATAAAACTATTAACTATATAGTATATTATAGTAGCTATATTACTAGTAGGCGGACGAGGTATAGGTATACCTACCCTAACTACTAGGGTTCTAAATAGAACTAGGGCGGGAGATAGAGCGATAACGCTATATATATTAGAACTACTTATTACCTTAGAAGCCCTACCTAAACCCTTATTATTACTACCCTTCTTTACTACTATAATCTCCTCCTTCTAGGTAGTAATAGCCTTATAGGGCGTAGCTCTCTAATAAGCAAGGGTTTATAGGTTATATTAGAAGATAGTTATAAAAATAAAGTATATATAGAACCTTACCTTTCTAACTACTAGGTCCTTTAAAGTATTAGCTTTAGTATATTAATAGGCTATAATAGCAATAGGGGTACTTATCTATTAATAAGGTACCTTACCCTTATAATAGTAGTTATACTTATATACTATACTAAGTAAGTACCTTTTATTTAATAAGCCTAAAAGCTCGCTTATAATATATTAAAAGTAGCGCTTATTAAATAGGGGTACTTACTCTACCTCTATACCTCTACTAGGGGGAGGAGAGCAAGGAGGGGGCTCTAAACTACCCTTATTAGTACTCTCCTCCTTATCTATCTCCTTAGGGATTATAATAATAATAAGTTTAGTAATATTCTAGTATATAATTATAATAATAAAAGGATTATAACTTACTAGGAGCTATCCTCTTAAACTACTTAGGGGGGTAACCCTAGGGCTTCTTAAGCTATAAACCCTTACCCTTAGAGCTACCCCCTATAAGTCGCTTCTGCTTCCTTCTACTTACTATATAATATATTAATATACTATATATTAATAATAGGAAGGAATAATATATATATAACCTTACTATTACTCTCTAGGGGAGGAGGGCGCGCCCCTCTACCCCTAGCTTTATTCTTACCTTTAGTAGCATATACTTTCTCGAGGGCTATAGCTTAACTAGTCTTCTTTTTAAGAGGTATTTATAAATATATTAGTATATTATAATAGCTTTAAGATTATTATATAATATAAGCGCACGCGCGCGCGCATAATAAGGTTATTATTAGGGCTAAAGTTAGGTATATATATAGTTATTATATTATATATAGGGAAGAGTTAAGAAAGTAGGAGGGTAGCTAGGTTATTTTAATTAGAATTAACGCGATAGTAGCTACCCTAACTAAGCTAATAAGAGATAATAGATTCTATTACTATTAGTAAGAGTTAGTAAATAAAGGGTATTATAATAATAATAATAATAGTTATAAAGGTAGAAAACTACGACTATTTACGCTTTGCTTATACCTAATATAAATAACTTTACTTTATTATCTCTTTTATAAATAGGCTTATTAATAGGTTATTTATAGATATATCGCTTTATATTTAGGTATTTTAAGGGATATTATATAGTTAGGCGCTTTTCTAGCTATTACTACGTCTAGGGGGGTATATTATAATACCTTTAGTATTACCTATTCCTAGCGTAGTATATAACTAATATTAGCTCTAGAGCGACCTTTTTCTAGGGGTTATTCCTCTAACTATAGTTATAAGTAACCACGTTATAGCTACTCTCGTTATAATAGAATAAGCTCTTTAGTAACTATAAACATGGCCCTATAGGACGTTTCTCAACATAGATCAACTATCTCGGACAGGGTCCCTGGCGAACTTTCTGCACGCTCTGTCCCCGTTTTGGCACCGCCGTCCGCGTCAGTAAATCTCTCCATTGCAGAGATCAGGGGACCCCGCGTGAGGAAATGGGATGTCAGGCACAGCAGCCGAGATAGCGCACTGCTGCTGATTTCTCTCTAGATTCTGCGTCAGCTAAGCTCATTTCACTTCCAGGTTCTCTCAAGATTTGGGTTTCGATATCGGAGCATGCTGATGGAGAAATAAGCCTTCCTAATCTTCGTTCATGTCCGATACCTGGCCATTCCATTTCATTTGAACCTCTCGACATTCAGCGTTCTTTTCATCGGCTGCATCGCTATTTTCTTCAGCCCTTCCGGACATTTCCATCTGCCCGTTAAGCTGTGCCAATCCAGAGGATGATCCTTGGCTTCAAAGCTTAGGGCCACCTTGAGACGCTGCACCAATGAAGGGGCGCCGTCTCGGATGAGGCGGCGTGTTCATCTGATCCAACCCATGGCACGTTTCCAAGCAACCCCTTCCCACAACTCTCGACTATGCAAGCACTCAATTGGCGGCGTTGTGAGATGGCATTCTGCACGAATTGACAGGAAGGCGTCTCGGCGGGAAAGGGTCCGTTGAAGCACCCGTGAGCCATCCCGTCGGCTGTTCATCTCAATTGATGATATTGCTTGGGTTCTCACTCGCTCCAGACTCACAAGAAGGCCAAAATTTGCCGGGGACATGGGCCTCGCTCTCCTTTCGTACGTATTGCCGGATGACCTTCCCGCGCATCTCCGCCATCCGTGTAGCGTTGCGGTCCGCAAAAGGCAAAACAGCGCGGGGGATCCCGGCCGAAATTCTCCCAAATCCCGCTCCACGAAGACCCCCGACACAAGCGCACGACTGGCGGAGATTCATGTTCACCGCAGGCTCCAGGATTGCCCAAGCCAGATTGACAGCCGATTGTCTCACCTTAAGAAGTGGGCATGAGACGGCATCACCGCAGCAAGAAGCTCCCTATCCGTGGAAGCCGGCCAGCCCGTCCTCACAGCGACCAAGGAGCGAAAATTCGAGGCACGCCATGCGCCTGGAGTTTTCCTTTTTTCGAAACGAGCCGCACTCCGCGTGGGGATCCTGGTTCCCTCCTAGAAGCGACGCCTCGATGTAACCTCGATGCTCTCGCCTGATTGCTCGTTCACTTTCAGCCGCCACTCTCGCGGCCATTTCACTTTAGATGGTTCACGATCAGTCTCGCCCAATGAGGGACCGAGAGCACCCGGACGAGTGGCACCAAAATGGCAACGCCGTGCCTTTCTCGATATAGAGCAGTCTGCCGAGGAGAGTCGATGACCGGGACAAGGTTACAGCAATGATATTTCAGGAAGAAAGGGATCTCCCACAAATCTCGGTTCAGGCGGAAGGTTATGAAAAAGCCATTGTCATCCCGTCTTGGACGACGAAGCCTGTCTTCTCTTCAGGGTTTTCCATTCGTTTCTCACGACACCTTCCGCTTGGCCGAACCGTCGCTCTTTGTTCACTTCAGACTCAGTCTTGTTGTAGCCCGCCCCTTTGACCAAGAATGCGTGCGAACATTCCCATCGTCGCCGGCCTGGTCGGTCTGGCTTCCGCCCTGCCCGCCGACTCCGCTCTCGAGAAGCGCGCCGTCCCGACCGTGTGGACTTGCGGCGACAGCACCATGGCCAAGGGCGGCGGTGGTGCCGGAACCGAGGGCTGGGGACAGTACCTGCAGTACTCTTTCGACACGAGCAAGGCCAAGGTCGAAAACCGCGCCATCGGAGGACGCAGTGCCCGATCCTACACCCGCGAGGGCCGCTTCGACGCCGTCGCTGGCCTCGTTCAGTCCGGTGACTGGGTCGTCATGGAGTTCGGACACAACGACGGAGGCTCCCTGAGGACCACCGACAACGGTCGCACCGACTGCTTCGGTGACGGCACCCAGACCTGCCAGACCACCTACGAGTGAGTGAAGCCTGAGCTCTCTGAGTGAGATATATATGCACAGAGTAGGACTGACATCAAATGCAGCGATGTTGCCGAGACCGTTCTCACCTTCCCCGCGTACCTGAAGAATGCCGCGAAGAAGATGAACGCGAAGGGTGCCAAGGTCATCGTCTCGGCCGCCACCCCCGACAACGTCTGGGAGTCTGGCAGCTTCTCTTGGAGCCCCGACCGTTTCTACTACTACAGCTGGTAAGTCGAGTGACTTCAGATTCACGCCATGCCCTTGTACTCACAACCGCATCTTACTAGGCTCGCTGTTCAGCAGCTCGGAGGCCCCTCCAAGGGCTACTACTTCGTCCCTCACGGCGAGTACGCCGCCCAGGCGATGAGAAACCTCGGCGCTTCGACGGTCAACGCGAACTATCCCAACGGCCACACTCACACCTCACCCTACCTCGCCGATGTCATGCACAAGGCCTTCGTTCTCGGCCTCGAGTGCGGCACCAGCGCCCTCGCCAAGCTGACCAAGAATACGACTGCTTCGCTCACCTCGACCTACCTCGGTGGCTGCATCGACAACTACAACTCCACCGTCCACGCTCTCCTGCGATAACCGTCTGTTCGTCTTACTATCTATATTACCAGCGTACATAAGCTTGGGTTTATGCACATACTTTGGTTCTCGGATAGTCGGGTTCTGATGTTGATCCTGTTGCCATGAGCGTATATTCAATACAAAGTACATTGTTGCCTTATCGCATTTTCTACCTCATTCTCTGCAACTTCACATATAAGCGGGGGCTCTGCTCATGTCGTGGAGTGAAACTCAAGTCACCGCGGCGTCGAAAGAACGAACTCCTATGGGTTATCTTACGCCACCAACAACAATGCGGTAGTACACCCCCCCTGCAAAAGGATCCTTCGTCAGGTCAGAGTCCGAAGTCAGGGGCCGCTGTCGACCGGGATTGGAAGCGGAGTGCCGGTGGCGAAGCTAGCTATTCTGAGCAGGACGCAAGACATCGCGACCCGTATAATTGGCTGTCATACGATAGCTCATTCCTACGATGCATCCAGCCTCGGGTGCTTGCAGGCAGCCGCATTTTCTCAAAATCGATGAAAAGACAGTCGCAGCCTTACAAGAAAATGAGAGCATAAGTGATTCACAATGGTTCATCGTTACTTCTCTGCATCATCGCCCTGCGCTCTGCCCATCACTCTTAGTGAAAATCGCCCACCATGGGATCCGACGACAAAGTCTCTCTGGAGTTCATCCCCACCGGGTCGTGCTGGATGCGCGAGCCGATGAGCGGCCAGCCCGTCACCAACAGCTTCGTCCCGTTCCGACTGCTCCGGTCCTTCACCGGCCCGTGGCTCGGTCCCCTTCCGCTGGGCGCGTTTCTGATCCGGCATCCAAACGGGCCGATCCTGTTCGACACGGGCATCTCGACCAAATGCAACGAGCCGGGCTATTTCCCTTGCTGGAATCCGGTCCCCGGGATCCTCAACAAGTTCGACGTCACGCCGGAAGACGCCATCATCAACCGTCTCGGCGAACGCGGCGTCAAACCAACGGATCTCCAGGCCATCATCGTCAGTCACCTGCACCACGACCACGCCGGCGGCCTGAAAGACTTGGCCCTCGCTGCGCCGGACGTGCCGATCTACGTTGGGTCCGAGCATTGGGAGGCGTTCGGCAAGCATCAGATCTACGCCGCGATACAGGGTGCCATCCCCTCGGACTGGCCGCCGGGCTTCGAACCCAGGATCCTGGACTTTGACGAGAAGAGACGGATCGGACCTTGGAGTCGGTCGTGTCCACTTACTGCGAACGGGACGGTAGTCGCGGTCGACACGCCCGGTCACGTGCCGGGCCACATCTCATTGCTCGTGACCGGTGGCAATGAGGATGGGACGAAGACGACCTACCTCCTTGCTGCTGACGCGACGTACGGCATCCACCTTCTCGAGAGGGAGGAGCCGGATGGCGCGAATGACGACCCGTTCACTGCGTTTGAGAGCTTGAAGAAGATCAAGGAGTATGCCAGGCATCACGAAGTTGTCGTCCTGCCTACGCATGACCCAGATACTCCCCGACTGCTGAAAGACAGGGTCATCTATCGTCCGAAGGATATGACAGAGGGTGAAGTTGAAAAGTGAGCACTTCTGAGGCGTCATTGTAGATGATGGATTGTGGACATTTCGAACCATACAATTGTACGTTGTTGCTGGACAGGTTTACTGAAGATCGATGTCTCATTGCAAGGTTCCCACACGGCAGTGATTCCATGCGTTCAAGACGCAGAACCCAACTCTGTGTTCCGCCAAGACTGCGCGCGTCTCCTCGTTCGTCGATTGCGTAGCGACCAAAATGTAAGACATGCAAAGAATTCCCGCCAGTTTATCCCTTTATCGTCATCGCCACGCGCACGCACGGTGGACTGAAACAACCCATCGGACCGGGGGATCGGCAAGTCGGGGAAAGGGAGGGTCGGCCTCCTCGTCCGCGGGTCGTCTTTCCATAGCTTCGGACTCCAACTCAGGATTGACGAGCACGGTGATCTATGGCAGTCGCAGATGGTAGTAGACTGTGGGTTGGTCCACCGTTCGCTTATGAGAGGAACCCTTGCTGACCAGGAAACAAGCAGAGCAACTCCGCCAGAATGCGTAAACGATCACTACTCCCAGACGGACCGATCGACAGCCCATGTTAGATTATGCTACGTGATAACGCGCGTGCAGATTGAAGAAAACCAAACGTATGTCTATGGCTATTTTCTCGAGCCAGGCCATCACGATGTAAATGTAAAAAAGGACTTTGTCGTACGTTGGGGATATCTCGAGCTGCCCGGAGCAACTTGTTGATGACGCCAAGAAGTGCGACGCATTTCGTCCTCGGCGATGTCACTCGGCGATGTCAGCAAGCATAGCTGTTCACAATGGCACAGTATCTAGCCGATGATGCTGACTGGACCAACGACTGCAAGACGATACCACGCGAGGGGCATACGGGCTCCCCGTCCTCCCGACGTCATGCTCACCAGACAAAAGTCCCTCCAGATGACCTTGAAACAACCTCTTCAGATCTACTCGTTCGAAGAACATCGCTGATGCTTCAGACAAAGCACGGCAAAACAGCAGTCGATTCGAAGCCCGGTACGGAAAATGTGGACTACGCAACCGTTCCCAAGACGATGAAGGCTGTCCAGGTCATTGAGTTCAACAAACCCTAACAGACTAACACCGTCCCCGTCCCGACCGATCTCGGCCCCAATCAGAAGGGCATTCTCGGGATTCATGTCGCCGGGTGTTTTGCAGACTACGTGCGGGCCGACGCGCGCACCAGCGTCCTCGTCCCCGACTCCATCACTCCCGTCAGCGCTGCAGCGTGTGCCGGGCGGACGGTCTGGAGAGCCGTCAGGCTGGGCTGGAGAAGGGACAATGGCTCGCCATTGTCGGATCGGGAGGCGGGATTGGGACACTTGGGCATATAGATGGCCAAGGCGCTGGGCTTGCGTGTCATCGGCATCGAGGCTCGTGATGCGGGCCTAGAGCTCTCGAGAAAGCACGGCGCGGATGTTGTGCTCGATGAGTCGATGCGAGGAAGGGCAATGCTGACGTCGTTGCTGAGCTGCGGAAAGCAACAAACGGAGTTCTGGCGGATGCAACGGTCAACTTGGCCGACTCGGAGACAGCTGCTGCTTTGGCCTGTGCTGTGACGAAGATGCATGGTACGATGCACCCGCTCGCTCAACCGGCCGAGGTCAAGATCCCTTTCTTGGAGCTTGTGCTGCGTGATATTACGGTAAGGGGCAGTTTGACCTGCTCTCGGTGGCAGACTGAAACCGTGGTAGAGCACGTCACGGAGGACGGCATTTCGCTCGAGTAGAACCTCTATGATGGGCTGGACGAGATTTGCGATGCTGCTGGTCTTGTTCACAGTGGGCAAATCAGCGGCAAAGTTGTCATCATCCTAGATCAGGAGCTGGTGGTAAAGTACAAGAACATTGGGGCGAAATGCTAAATTTTCCATAATGTCAAACAATCGCCAAAGCTTGGATAGATAAACTGCCTGAATCAATCATGACTCCGACGAGGAGTTGGCCGCCGTGGCTGTCACGTCTCTGCGATGCTTGTCCCAAGGGCTTCCTCCACGATTCGTCGGGGTGTCGCCGTGGTGACTTGCGACCTTAGTATCCATGCGTGGTGTCTGAGGCCTCTCGCCCTCCTTGCTTCCTCCCGTGCCGAAGAACCCCTGCAGTTTGTGAGAGATGCCACCTTCGGTGTTCCCTGAGCTTCCCCTACTCCCGCTGGTTCCCGATGGGTTGGCGCTCGACGGGGACGTTGAGGGACCATGAGTCTCGATGGCTCTCGTGTTTGCGTTTCCACGACCATGCCCGCCGCCGATGGCGCCCGCGTCAGAGGGGAACTTGTCGGTCGGTCCTTTGGGTGTGTCACGGTTCGGGTTCCCCGCGTTGCCGCTCTTGAGGCCGGAGCCGATGTCCGTACCGCCGGTGGCGTGGGTCATGCCGACGCCGGCACCTCCCATGCCGAGATCTCGCTTGGCATCCGCTTGTTGCTTCTTGTTGGCCACCTCGTCGGCTGTCGGACGCGCCTCGTTGGTATCGTGAACCTGCTGGGCAGGGTCGCCGGCAGAATTCGCGGGCTTGCGGAAGAAGTAGACGCCGCCGCCCAGGACGGCCGCTGCGCCGAGAAGGGGTGTTGTGAGACTTTGTCTGGACATGTTCGCAGTGGTTTGTAGATGCGATTGGTTTTCTTGTCTAATAGGATGAAGTGGTATTGTTGACAATCGTTACCGAGATACTCAGGTCCAGGTAGGGTAGTGTTGGGAGGATAGCGGCGCAAGAATGCCATGGCAAGCCCTGCGTTCAGCTCGTTTTAATCGGCTCGCTATGTGACGAACCCATGGCATCATCCGGCCGCCGGCTCGTTACAAACGCGGTCATACCACATCTGGTTCGAGGGCGCAAATCGATGACAGCTTGTCTCTAGGACGATGACATCAGGATGCGCCCTGGCGGAGCACGAATTTGGCGATGCGATTTCTGTCTTGGGGGGGGGGGGGATCGGCAGGCACCGCGCATCGATGACGACTCTTTGATTCGCCAATGGGGCGATTTCAGCCCTCTCGAGCTAGGGAAACAGTCCGCCGGATCTGAGCATTGGGAACCGAGACCGATCATGGAGAGGTCTTGCTAAAAAGATGCATCTATCTCATCTGTGCGCACTCCCATGAGTCCCCGAGCGTGCCCTTGCCGACCGGCTTCGTGTGGGCCCTGACCGGCAGCTGCTCCCCGCCATCTTCAGGATGAGGGGCCGGAGAAAGGGGTGCATCCAGCTCGGCGTCTGAATATTCCTTCATCCGGAGCGCTTCTCCTCCTTCAGCGACTATGTCCTGCTGTTCCATCCAACTCGGTCGTTGACCCCAGCTCTTCCTCGCATACAAGCAGATCATTGCCAAGAATGCAGCCCCGATGGCTGTCGACTGCAGCATCATGAACCCAGTGCCGACTTGGGCGTCCACATTCCCGGCCCCAGGTCGGTCCGCGTAGCTCTTCAGGAGCAATCCGTCGAGATACTGCGCGGCTGCCGCGAGGGACACGACATGCGGCAGCATAAGCCATATCCACATCCGATACCTGTCCAGAAGCCCGATGGAAGGGCCTTGATCTCCTTACGTGAGCCGCGAGGGCAGCGGGGGGAAATGACACTGGCATTGCAACGAACTCGGCCGAGAATGAATGAGCGATTCGACAGTGAACAACAGCAAGAGGACGAGGAGAGCATAGAGATGCACGAAGTACGATGGGACTGGGGGCATGCCGAAGTCGTCAAAGCGGAATGAGTCGAAGAAGAAAAAATCCCAAGAAGACGACGATACGCCTAGTTACTCGCCGATATTACTCAAGTTTTACAGGAGATTGGGCTGTGACGAGATCATCCCTGCCATCGAGGCCGTTCGGTATTCGTAGCCGAAGCTCGCCAGGAAGAAATGCATCGCGACCAAGTAATTGCTGAGTTTGGGGAGGTGGTGATCCCATTGAACTATGGCACGTTAGCTCTACCAAACGCGCGTGCGTAGGTTCTGGTGATGAGTCTAAACTTCACGATCGACAGATCAGACAGACCGAGTCGCTGGGGTCCACGCAATCGCGTGTGATCCAGGTGCCGGCGACAAGAGTCAAGATCTGTACGATACTGGTGCACGCGGCGAGGACGCACGCGACCGCGAGTAAAAGCCGTCCATGTGAGGTGGCGTATGTTAGGCTTAGATATAAGTGCTGGCTCCCCTACACTGGCTGGCGGAAGAGTATCTCAATCTAGTTCAACAAGAGCGGTCAGGCTAGATTCCGAGATGCAGACGTCGTCCTAACAAATTGGCTCAACCTTTGGGACGCACATTCAGATGAACGAGAAGTTGCAGCAGAAGGATTTATGTCAACCAGGGCGATAAACAAGCTTCAAAAACCCGCCGACAGTGGTGATGCTACCGCGCCTGGGGCTGGTTATTCGACTTCTAGAATCCTTTCGCTTAATGGTCTGGGACAGTCCCGGTGTGGTGTAAATCAAGGTTGTAAACAGCAACACTCGCCAGACAAGGGAAAGCGACTTCACTCGAGGCTCTTCAGTACGGTCTGGAAATCAGTCTTCTTGATTCATTTACATAGCGGTCGTCAGCCATCGCCCCCCTATGCATCGCCCAGTCTTCCGGCGGAACTCCGTGTACTAACTCTGGATGGCCTCACACAACCTCCCTAATCCCCGTCTCCAGATTTCCGCTTCTCTCTTCATCGACCCCAATCACTTACTGCTTTATTTCTTGCTTGTGGACAGGGTTGGAAACTAGTCTAGTATTAGTATAGTATAGGGTGGACTAATACTAGGCTAGTATACTAATTAGTATTTTTAAAAGAATTAAATTAATAAGAATATATTATATTATATTACTATATAAACT
>JAVHLU010003291.1:0-12060 GCA_036785755.1 Colletotrichum ledebouriae
TAGTAGCTAAAGTCGCTTAGCCTTTAGAATAGTTCTTATTATTATTCTATTAATTTATTTATTCCTATAGCTCCTTATTACTTTCTCTAGTCTTATTAAATTAATCTAGAAGTATAATATTAATAGGAACGAAGACCTCTTACGCCTTTAAGTTATATCTATCCTTATACTTAGTAATTATAATTTTAGTAGCGTTATAAACTATCCTATTCTAATTAGGCTAATTCTAATAAGGGAAGGCTTTAGGGATAGCTACCTTCCTATTTACTCTTTTACTATATAGCTTAAGGGTAAGAGCATAGCTTATCTACGAATTATTATATTAAATCCGAGGCTTATCTTATTTATCCTATTTCTACTACTTAACTTATTCCTTAGGGGCGTCTAGTAATATAGCATCTTTAGTATCTTTCTTATTATCTAGGAGCTCTATAACTCTCTAGGTAATTTAAATAGGAGGGTTTTAAATTATAAGTAGGTTTACTATTTAGGGAGCTTAGTAATAATAAGTATTATAAGGTTCTATATAATACCCTCTAGTTTTCCCTCTTTTTATAGTAGCAATATCTTCTACTAAGTTAATATATTAGTTTTTTACCTTAAGGCTAAAGAACGTCGTATCTATAAAGTTATATACTTAAGTAGTATCTTTTAATAAATTTATAAAGCTAATAGATAGTTTAGGGTATATCCTATTATAACTAATAACTCTTATAACCTCCTCTAGAAGCTTTAGCTACTATTTCTCTACTAACTTACTCGTTATAACTATATAGTATATAAAGGTATCCTTATTAATTAGGATATACTTTAAAATCGTCTATCTATTAGTTAATTTATAGTTATAGCCTTTATTAATAATACCTATCTTAACCTTAGTGCTTATATCTAGGGTGCTAATAAAGTAGTAAGGCGATATATAGTAGTAGACCTTATTCTAGCTAGCCTTGAGATACTTAACGTAGCTAATAATAATATAGTTAATAGCGCTATAAAACTAATAGGCCCCTATAGCCTAAAATAGTATATACTATAGTAGTTTATCTTACTAGAAGCCTCTATAGCCTCCTCTTACTCTACCTCTTCTAAATCCCTAGTATTATTAGTATCCTCCTTAGTAATCCCTATATCTAGCTTATAAGTAGAAGTATTACTATTATTAGTATTAAGTCTATAAATAGTCCTAAGATTATTATTTATAAGGTTTAGTAGCTTTTATAGTATTTAGATTAAAAGTATTATCTCCTTAGCTAGTAACTCTCTTAATAAGAGTTAAGATATCTATCTCGTAATTAGCCCTATTAATATTTAGGGTCTTAAAGTTCTCTATAAGAGAGTTAATAATTAAGCTAGTAGTCTAGGCTATAGAGGGTTCCTTAGCTTTAGCCCTCTACCTCGTTAGAATTATCCTTATAGGGATATAAAGCGTTATTATTAGCTTAGGCTTAATAAGGCTAGATAACTATTAAAGTTCCTAGCAGGTAATAAACTATTTAATTAGGGCGTCTTCTATTATAACCTACTACTTCGAAATAACCTTAATAAGCTAGTAGCTAAGACTTTAGGCTATAGCTCTTATAGCCCTCTCTAAAAATTAGTAATAAGTAATATAAATAAGCTTAGCGTTAGTAAGTTCTAGGTCTCTATACTAAATAGCTCTCTATTAAAGCTATTAAATAGTAGTAATTAATACTATAACCTAAGAAGGGTTATTATCCTTAATATAAGATCCTATAACTAGGTTCTAAAGGTCCTTATTAGGATCTTAATAAGACTTTAGGTCTATAAATCTAAACTAGTATAGAAGTCTCTCCTTAGCTTCTTTCTAGGTCTTTGCTTTACTAATATAAGATTTTACTATATCTTAATAGTTACTAGAGCTATATATATAGACCTCGTTCTTTCTATCTTTATTAGCCTTATAGTAAAGCTTTAAAAGGCTCTTATAGTTAGTAATAAAGTTAGAGATATTAGTACTTATAATCTTAGGCGCTCTAGTTAAATAGGGAGTTATTATTATAATAGTAGGACGTCTTATAAGGAGATCTATAAGGGCTATAATATCCTAATTAGTATAGCTTCCTTTAAGGGAATATAGAGTACTTAAGGGCGTTACTCCTATCCTAGAAGTAGGATTCGCAGACCTATTTATACTATTATTAGAGGCTAGCTACCCTATAGCACGAGGTTATATCTTACTAAATAAAGCTCCTATAAATCTCTCTTTAGGTTATTTCCCCTTATTAGAAGAGGATCTAGTATCTAAGTTAGCTAAAGAAGAAGAAGATATAATATTTATAGGTTTATAAATATTAAAGTTAATATTATATAGTTAAAATAATAAAGTATTATAGTTAATAGAGTAAAGTTATTATTATAATATCTTCTAAATAGAAAGATAAAGTAGGTAACCGTAACTTTCTTTAAATAAAATAAAAAAGGAAATAGTATAAACTAAATAACTAAATAAATATAGGAAAGGTCTAGCGACCTCGATCTTACTACTCTAGGCTATTATAGATCTACTTCGAGTCTTATTACTTAATATAGAAGGGTTTTCCTAATAATGCTCTTATCTTAGAAGAATTTATAGCTTCTCTATATTAATATCTCTCTAAAGTTAGCACGTCGCTCTTAATACTTAGAGTTATAATAGTAAGGGGTTTATTAGTCTCTAGTTACTAATCTAGTTAATCTCGCTATACCTATTAGCTTAGTAAGACTACTAATCTCTATATTAGTATTATATATAGCTATCTTAGCTATATCTACTATAAATTACTAGTTAAATAATAGCGGTTTAGATAATATATAAGGGAGTAAGGAAAGGGATATACTCGCTAGAACCTACTAATAGTATATAAAAAAAAAGAGAAAGGGAGGATTTTAGGGTCTATATTATTCCTACCTTAATTCTATAAGAAAGTATAGCTATTACTTTTCCCTTAGAACTAAGGTAGGTCTATAAATATCTTCCTCTCCTTAAACTGCGTTTTTATTATTATTTATATCGTTATTATTTGTTACTTATAAATTTCTTAAGTTATTATTATATTTAAAGTGGATTAATTATATATATATATATATTAATAGTAGGGATATATAGACGTAGCAAAGGCACCTAACTCTTTAAGAAGCTTATAAAAGCTATTAAAAAGAGCAAAAGAATCCGCCTCTAGGTATTATTAGAAAGGGCTAGAACTAATAGTAACTAGAAAGATAATAAATAATATAGCTCTACTTATAAATAAGTAAGAATATTAAGAATAGGCTTAAAAGATATATAGAATAATTCGCAGATCTAATTAAAAGAGAATATCTCTATTAGGCGCTAATTTACTAAGAAATTACTAAAAAACGAGGTATAGGGCTATTAAGGTATTTATAGTAATAATAATAATGCTATCCTCCCCTCTGCTATGCTCCTCTCCTCTATGCTCTACTCTATAGTCTCCCTGTAATAGGTCTATACGCTAAGGGAGTTTTCCGAAAGTTACGTAGCTAAGTCTATCCTATCCTATCCTAATAGTAAAGCTAAGTAGCTTAATAGAAGGGTATTTAACGAATAACTTCTTTATTAAAAGCAAGAGCCTAATATCTAAAAAGACTTTAAGGATTATATCGAGGTACTTAAAGTAAGTATTAAGGTCCTTCGAGGTAATAATAATATTATTAATAAATATATAGGTATATTCCTTATATAGTTATAGGAGTCTATTTATAACGCGTTAAGCGTGAGTAGGCGAATTATAGAATCCTATAAGTACTACCTTTAAGCGTTCTTATCCCTAGTAGCTAAGTATAGTAAATCGATCTTAATATTCTTTCTTAATAAGAAATTAATAGAAGAAGGATCGAGCGTTAACTATAGTAATCTAGAATTTATTATAAAGGCGTTTAATAACGTCTTACTATAGTAATATAGGGTATATATTAGGGATTATAGCTTTATTAAGAGCACATAGGTCTATAACTATCTAACCCTTATACTTACTATCTATAATTTGCTATATAATAAATATAGGAGCTCTAAATAATATAAGCCTAGAATTACCCTATTCTATATAATTCTAAGCGTAGAGCTTATCTAAGGTTTTATTAATAAGTTTCTTATCCTCTTTACTAATAGGATAAGGTAATTATCTAAGATTTATATTTTACTATCTTTTAATAAGTTTAACCTTAAGGTATTAGTCTTCTAAAAGATTAATTAGTTCTTAGTCCTTCTAGATAGTAGGGTAATATAATATTACCTCTTTAAGGTATGAAATAGCTTTAGCGTCTTAGTTATAGATATATATACCTTCCTTAGTAATCAATACTAGTAAGTTTTTAGGCTTAGTTATACTGTGATAGGCGCAGTGGTGGGGCTACCCACCTTGCGCGCAGTAGGAAAGCTAGGATTACATAAGCCCGCGCGTATATAAATATACGCCCGCGCGCGCGCGCGCCCTTAGAGTAGTTCTTCCCTAATATAATATATAACATATTACGCTCTTTTTATTAGGGTCCTTCTATTTATATAGCTATAGTTATCCTATCCTATCTTAATAGTACCTAGAGGCGGATCTATTCTTTTTATATACCCTTAAAGGTATCTTAGAGAGTAGCTATCCTCGTTAATAGATCCTAAAAGAACTAGATATTATAGTAGTTCGGGTAACTATAGCTATATTATTACTATTTTTTTAGTTAAAGCTATATATTTAAGTCTCCCTTGTTTCCTTTCTTTTTTTATAATCGCGCGCGCCTATAATTAACTGCTTAATTACGCCCTTAATTATAACTATTATCACGCCTTATTACGCGCCTACTTTTGCACTATTTATAGCGCTACTAATACGCCATTTTAGGCTAATTGCTATAGTTATTATTACGCTCTTTTTGCGCCCGCCGCTGCCCACCGCGCCTACCGCGCCCACTGCTACTACTACCTGCTACTACCTGCTGCTACCTACCGCTACCTGCCGCCACTTGCTACTACCTGCCGAAGCCTGCTGAAGCCTACCCTCCGCAGGGCTAAAAAGATCTAACTATTACGCCTACTACTACCCGCTACTACCGCTGCTACGTAGACCTACCTAATAAAGAAGGTCTATACCGCACTACACGCTATATTACTACGCACTCGCTATAAAGGGTATAAGTTATAGGGAGGACCTATAGTATAGGGGTATAAGTCTATACGCTATTATAGTTACTATAGATATTATAGGTTTAACTCTAGAATTCTTTGTTTCCTATAGAGCTCTTTTTTCTTTTTTTTTAGCTTCTATATTCCTAGCTTTAGGGAGGATTATAATAGGCGTAGTAGTAGGGCTACTTACCTTGCGCGTAGTAGGAAAGCTAGGATTATATAAGCCCGCGCGTATATATATATGCGCCCGCGCCCGCGCGCGCCCTTAGAGTAGTTCTTCCCTAATATAACATATAACGTATCACGCTCTTTTTGTTAGGGTCCTTCTATTTGCGTAGCTATAGTTATCCTATCCCATCTCAATACCTATCTTACTATTTAGGT
The DNA here is from genome assembly GCA_036785755.1 of Colletotrichum ledebouriae. Taxonomy (NCBI): domain Eukaryota; kingdom Fungi; phylum Ascomycota; class Sordariomycetes; order Glomerellales; family Glomerellaceae; genus Colletotrichum; species Colletotrichum ledebouriae. The sequence continues at coordinate 5,522 of JAVHLU010003291.1, forward strand.
TAATATTCCCCTTATAGATATCTTTATAATTCAGCGTTATATTATCCTTTATTACGCCTTAGTTAGCGAGCGCTTCCTTACTAGTTAGATTAGAGATCTATACTTATTTATTAATTAATAGTTCTAGTAGCTAAACGAGTATTCTAAGCTTCTAATCCAAAAGGCTAAAAGTATTATAATATATTAGATCCTTGCGTAACGATATTAAAAAAGCTATTTATAGTTAATTATAAGTCTTTAGCTTAAGGTATTGATTAGACTTAAAGGGCGCTAGGGTTCTAAGCTTAGTACCTTATTTAATCTTTAATAAGTAAGGAGCGTTATTAATAATAGGAATAAATAGTAAATTACCTATATATATATATATACCCTTCGTGCTTTAAGCTAAATAAAAGGGACTCTATTTTACTAATAGTATATTAATCTAAATAGCAGAGCGATTATATAGCGCGATAGTTAGATTTTTTATATTATATAGATTATAAACTTTTAAAGAGACTTTTAAATAGATCTAAGAGGGAATTTAAATATTATTATAGGATATAATCTAGATATATAATTCTAAGTTTAGGATATTAAGCCTATTAGGTATATTAAAGTCTTACCTTATAAGTAGACTAGTATTTAAATATAGGATAAGCTATATACTTATATAGAGGTTAGTAGTTATTATATAGCTATTAGGTTATTATCCTTATATAAGAATCGCGAAATTTACCTAGGCGATAGTCTTAAGGCTTCCTATACCTTAGAGCTTAAATACCTTAGGTTCTCTTAAGAGGGTATAGAACTATTATAAGTAGGCTTTGCTTATAACTAAGCGGTCTACGCTAGTATTAATATAGACTATAATTAGTAGTCCGTTATAATAGCCTTAGATAATAATCTTAGTATATATATAGCAGTATAAACATATAACTATATATTACTACGGCTTAATAGGACTAATAAGTATTATATTTAGCTAAGGGGATAGAAGGGTCTAGTATAAGAAGATACCCTCGAAGTTAGTATATAGCTTAGCGTTATAAAGGTACGTTTTATAAGAGTAGATTCCAGGATCCTTAAGGAGCAAACTTTAGAATAAGTTAATATTAAAAATAGGGTACTTATCCTTATATCTAGGGATATAACCTAGAGGGTATTTATAGTATTAAGTAGGTTAAGTAACTAGGTTAATATGCTTAGGATCGTTTTCTTATTACTCTTAGTTATCCTCGTTATCCGTGCTAATAACTAAGTCTTCTTTATATAAATCTAAATCCTCGCTAGTCTTAATATACTAGATATAGTTAAAATCGCCCTTATCTAATAGAATATATACTTCGTCTTCTGCTTGCTTACTACTAGTCCCCTTTATTATATATACTAAAAGGTAACTAAGCGGTTAAGGATAGTAAACGCGTTAGCTAGGCTATTTACGCTAGTGTTTAGGCCTTTATTATTAGTTAAACTAAATTCCCTTATAGGCAGAGCTTAATAAGGGTTTAGTAGTAGTATTAGTAGCTTGCTTTATAGGTCTTATCAGTAATAGGCTAGATATAGTCTCTTTTAGGTTTATATAATACGGGTAATAAGTAGTAGTAGTGCGGCTTACCTTCGAGGTCTCTTTTAGCGGTCATCGTATTGCTATAGTTCCTATATAAGTTATCTTAATAGACAGTTAAACTAATACTCGCTAGGATCCTTTAGTAACTATTCGATACTAGCTAGGGACTATTTTCTATAGGCTTATAATAAACTTTCTATAGTTCGTATTACTAGTTAGCTAAGGAATACTAATAACTAGTTCTATATCTATCTTATTATAGGTAATAGTTAATACCTTGGATTCGCTCTCTTTAGTATCTTTATATAGTTGAGTAACCTTAGTTATCTAGTATTAAATATTACTTTAATTATATATATTATATAGAGTATACCTCTCCTTAGTTAAACGTGCTTCTATAACTTTAGATAGTAAATAAAAACGTTTAAGTAATAATTCTTTTTAATAGTCTAATCTATAGTCGGGGTCCTTAAGTTCCGCCTTCTCGTTAAGTATTAGATTAGCATAGTACTAGTCTGAGGTATACCTTAATAAGGTTTGATATAGGTTAAGGGTAACTATAGCTAGGTTCCTATTATTTAACTCGACGTAGCTATTAATAGTATTAATAAAACGATATATGTTTTAGTAAACGGTCCTTAAACTACTATTAATACGTATATTATTAAGTTTATTATTATATAGAGGCGGATCGAATAACCTAATTATATTAGTCTTAAATCGAGGAGTACTATACCTAGGTTCTATAACTAGCGTACTAGCTATTACCTATACTACCCCTTCTTTATCTATAGAGAGAAGGAATATAAGAAAGTTATAGCTAACTAAGAACTTATTATTATTAGGGTTAGATAATAGTTTAATAATATCTCTTAGCCTAGCTAGTAGTCGAGGGTATTAATCGCCTTAGCTATTACTACTACTATAGCTAGGGCTACCTCCTTTGCTATTTTAGCCCTTAGGGTTGCTATTATCGCCTCTATTACTAGGATCTCTAGGTAGTATAGGTAGTAGTAGTAGTAGAGGAGCATCCTCTATATATTTAATATCTTAATTATATCCTTTACCTTTATTAAGGTTTAATAGACCGGCTTCTAGTTCCTAGGTGCTTATCTTACTATATTACTTACCCTAGCTATAAGTCGCTTAGCTTAGGCGTAAGAGGGCTACTTATTCCTTTTCTTTAGGTTAGGAATAAAGCAATTAATATATCTTTACTTTCTTTAGATATAATATAGAAGGTATTTAGGCTTAGCTCTAGTATTAATATAATAGTTATATCCTTTAATATAGGTTTAAGAGGCAGGAGTTATAAACTATTTATAAAACTTTATCTAAAGTTATAATATTCCTCTAGAGTTAATAAGAGTATTAAGAAAGCTTTAGGGATTATTATTATATTAAGTTTAGATATAGGTTTTAAGATATCTAGCTTATTTACTACTTTAGCTCTTAGGGTCTTATAGCCTCCCCTCTCTTTATCCTCTTTTAAGGGGAGCTTTAGGTCTAGAGTCTAGCCCTATTTAGTCTCTATCTTAATATATTAATTATAATAAGGGAGGTTAAGGCAATACTACTACTTAATAGTATTAGTAAATAGTTATAGGTTAGTTATCTATACTTATTGGACCTTACCTTAAACGCGTCGAGTAGTCTTATATACTTCCCTCTATAATATTAACTTTTAAATATATCTATAGTAATTTACTAAATATTATTTTAAGTTCTCGCGAGTAATAGCTATAATACTTATTTTTATAGCTAACTTAAGAAGGGTATTAGGATAGGATAAGATAGACTTAGCTGCGTAACTTTTAGAAAACTCCCTTAGCGCACGGACCTATTATAAGAAGACTATAGAGTAGAGCGTAGAAGAGAGGAGCGTAGTAGATAGGAAGATAGGATAGATATTATTATAATTAGCACCTTAATAACCCTATACCTCGTTTTTTAGTATTTTCTTAGTAAATCTATACCTAATTTAGATAATCTCTTTTAATTAGATCTATAAATTATTCTATATATCTTTTAAGCCTACTCTTAATATTCTTATCTATTTATAAGTAGAGCTATATTATTTATTATCTTTCTAGTTCCTATTAGTTCTAGCCCTTTCTATTAATACCTAGAGGCGGATCCGTTCTTTTCACACGCCCTTAAAGGCGTCTTAGAGAGTAGCTATCCTCGTTAATAGATCCTAAAAGAACTAGATACCGTAGCGGTTAGGGTAGCTATAGCTATATCGTCGCTCTTTTTATTAAGGCTACGTATTCGAGTCTCCCTTATTTCCCTTCTTTTTATGATCGCGCGCGCCCGTAAATAACTGCTTAATTACGCCCTTAATTATAACTATTATTACGCCTATAATTACGCCTAGTTACGCCGCTTTATTGCGCCCGTTATTACGCCTTATTACACGCCCACTTTCGCACTACTTATAGCGCCGCTAATACGCTATTTTAGGCTAATTGCTATAGTTATTATTACGCTCTTTTTGCGCCCGCCGCCGCCCACCGCGCCCACCGCGCCCACCGCGCCCACTACTGCCGCCACCTGCCGCCACCTGCTGAAGCCTGCTGAAGCCCACCCTCCGCAGGGCCTAAAAGATCCGACTATTGCGCCCACTACTACCCGCTACTACCGCCGCCACGTAGACCTACCTAACGAAGAAGGTCTACACCGCACTATACGCTATATTACTACGTACTCGCTATAAAGGGTATAAGTTATAGGGAGGACCTATAGTATAGGGGTATAAGTCTATACGCTATTATAGTTATTATTATAGAGGTTATAGGTTTAATTCTATTTTTTTTTTCCTATAGAGCTCTTTTTTTTTTTTTTTTTAGCTTCTATATTCCTAGCTTGAGGGAGGATTGTAATAGGTATAGTGGTAGGGCTACCTACCTTGCGCGCAGTAGGAAAGCTAGGATTATATAAGCCTGCGCGTATATATACGCCCGCGCGCGCGCGCGCGCCCTTAGAGTAGTTCTTCCCTAACACACATATAATACAACACACAACGTATCACGCTTTCTATTTGCGTAGCCACAGTTATCCTATCCTATCTCAATAGTGCCCAGAGGCGGATTCGCTTCTTTAGTCTATCCTTTAGAATCATAATAATATCCTGCTCTAGTCCTCTCGATATTAGGATTCCTTTTGCTTACTACGCCTTATATAGTACTATTTAAATTATTTATAGAGGTATAATAGAAGGGTATATAGAGCTATAATACTTAAACTCCTAGGCTAAAGCCTTCTCTCTTATAATAAGAATAGCTAAAAGGAGTCTCTTTTCTTTAAGCTATAGATAATTAATAGTCTTAAGGATAGCTTCTTATTAAGCTCTTATAAGCCTTATTCCTTATTTAATAATTAAAGGCTTTAGTATAACTAGGCTTATAAATAGGGCGCTAGGGTCTAGAATTATACTTTTCTTAGCTTTTACTTATACTTTTAATTTCTACTCTAGGTCTTTATCTAGGGTTAAACTATCTAATATAGCGTTATTAATAGGTTAAATCTTCTTATCTTTTATTTTATATATTATATTAATATCTTCTATTAGTAATATAGGCGTTATTAGTATAAGTTTATAATTATTACAAGAGAAAGTAGTATCTATAGCTATAATAACTTTAATACCTTTCTAATATACTAACTTATACCTCCTCCTAGGTACTTTCTTCTCTAATATTCTTTTCTTAGGTCTATAAATATAGTATTAATAATTAATACTATAGCTATTATATCCTCTTATATACCCTTTACTTATAATTACTTTATAGATCTTATTAAGCTTAGGGGTAACTTTATTATAGATTATAGTTTCTAGGATTTTGTTAAAAATTGGTTTAAACTCTTTAAAAATAGTAATAATTTCCTTATCTAGGTCTAATTATTACTTAACTTTATCTAGTAGGTTATAAGAGCTTTTAAAAGCTTATTAAATCGCTTTAATATCCTAGTATATTCTTATACTCCCTAGCGTTATATCTAGCTCTTTTTTATTCTTAGTATTATTAACTTACTAATTATCTCTTATAAAGTCTAAGCTTATTACTATATTAGGTCTATTAGTAATAGCCTCTATTTCCCCTCCTTTATAGGAGATAAGAGAGTATATTAATACTAAGAAGAAATAAAGCGGTCTCTCTTAGTAATAACTTCTAAGAACTAAGTAGTAAAATCTCTTATATAAAATAATAATAAGATATTAATCTTAATATTCCTAGACTAAAGGACTCTAATAATCTAGTTCTATATATAATCTAGCGTTATTTAAGTCTTTAAGATAAAGGGAGCTCCTAATATTAGGTCCTTATTATAAGTATTTTTAGGGAAAATAAAAAAGCTAATATCCTAAATCTAATTACTACTAATATAAATATTATTTATAATTATACTTACAAACTAGGTCCTCCGCTCTCTATTAGTAATCCCGCGGATCCCTATATTTATCTTAACTATATTGCTCTATAAGCCTAGGCGCTTAATATAACTTTTACTAATAAGGTTAATAGCGGAGCTACTATTAATAATCCCCCTGATTAACGTATTCGCAGGGCTACGAAGGGTAATAGTGATCTACTAGTAGGTTATAACGAAGTCTAGGATAGTAATACGTCTCGGCGGTAGAAGTAATGCTAAATCCTAATCTCGAGAGGACTAGGGCAGGATATTATTACGATTCTAAAGGATAGACTAAAGAAGGGAATCCTTAAGCAAAGTCACGCAGCCTACTATAATCTATTCTTCCTTATATAAAAGAAAGATAGTAAGATAAAGCTTATTAACTTAGTAACTAAGATAAATATAGTTATAATACAAGACGTAGCACTACCCCCTTTAGCGGACGACTTTTTAGAAGACTTCGCTATATATTAACTATTATTACTACTAGACTTCTTCTTAGGATATAACTAAGTCCTATTAGACCCTATAAGTAGAGATTTAATAATATTCGTATTACCTATTAGATTACTAT
>JAVHLU010003292.1:0-12055 GCA_036785755.1 Colletotrichum ledebouriae
GCCTACCTAGTTATTCCCTATAGACTAGCGAAATCTCTACTAGAGAGGAAAACTTCCCCTTTTCCTCTTTAGCTTAAATAAATAATATTATAGCGACCTCTTATTAAATAAACTTAGGTCTAACCCCCTTATATATTTAAGCTTATTACTATAATAATAATAATAGGTTAAGCGCTGCTCCCTACTAGTTAGTAAGATAGTTAAGAGTAGTATTACTAAAACTTAAGATAAGCTATTATAAGCTAATTTAGTAGTAATAATAGAGTCCCTCTAGTAATAGTTATAAGAAGTTAAGTAGGGGAATAGCTAATATATAGCTATATAGACCCCTATAAGTATTACTACTAAGATACTAGTAATACCTAGTATAATATATTAGAAGCTATTACCCCTACCTCTAAAGTCTTTAAGTAAGTAGAAGGAATATACTACCTAGGTATAATAAATAAGACATAAGATTACTATAAATAGGGCGTTCTATACTATAGATATAGAGGTATAGTACCTTATTAACTCCTACTTAGATACTATAACTTAGTAGGTAGTCTCTACTTTCTATAGAGCTAGGGGGGGTAAGGGGAAATATAACCCTAAGGACTTTATAACCTACTTAGACTAGATATATAAGGACTTAAATATCTAGTTATAAGCTATAGCCTAATTATAAACCCTCTAGTAAAAAGAGAATAAATCCCTAGTAACCTTCTTATTAAGATTTAAGTAAATACTAGCTAATATAAGTAATATAAACTAGCCTAGCTAAATCTAGATCTTACTTCTAGAGGCCTCCCTTACCTCTAAGCTAAGGGATTAGCTAATTACTATTAACCTACTAGCTAATTATTGAGCTCGGAATTACGCCGCAGCCCCTTCGCAAAAAGACTACAACAAATTCACCCAGTTCGCAGGCACAATTCGGGAAACACTATACAGGTATTTTGACCTATCCTACTAGCTAATTATAATAGCTAGCTCTTAAAGGTCTAGAGTATTATATAGAAAGTAGAGTACTAGAAGGTTACTAGTAACTACTTAATAACTTACTAGAGACCTACTACTAAGAATACTAAGGGGGATACTTATATAACTAGAGCTATATATATCTTATAAGTTAAAGAAGTAAGACGCTATAACTATTAAAACTCTAGATCCTCCTTAAGTACCTCCCTAATATAATACTAATAACCTTAAAATAGCATAAGGAACCCCTATACTTATTATACTTATAGAGCTAGAGGTTATATTATTTAATATTACCCTAGTAAGGAGGACTAGCTACCTAGGGTTATAAAAGTAAAGACCTTAAAAGAAGAAATAGTATATTATAAGGCTATAGATAACTACTAGGTAGTAACTAACTCCTTAGAAGAAGAAAAGGAGTTAGGAAAAGACTAACTCTAGAGCGAAATTAAGCCCTAGAGCTTACTAAGGAGGAGATATTAGGTTAGAAAGAATATAAATAGGAATAACTAGCTAATAATAAGCTTATTATTATTTAAGTTAGAGTTAATAAAGGATATCTAGCTTATACCCTAGTAAATACTAGGAGTAATACTTATATAATAATTAACTTTTTCCTAGCTTAATACCTCTACTTTTTATATATTAAGAAGAGATACTAACCTATAAGAGAGTATATACTTAGTAGACTATTACTAGGTAACGCGCTAGGTATAATAGTATTTAACTTAGAAATAAGTAGCTATACTTAGTATATCTTTATATATATAATTAATAGCCTAGACTCTAATATCCTCTTAGGGTACCCTCAGATAGAATAGAGCTAGGTTATTTATAATACTATAGCTTACTAAGTATACTATAGGAGGGGATAGGTTAGGCTATATCTAAAAGATTAAGAAGAAACTCCCCTTATAAAGGAAATAAAGGCTATAAGGTTCCTTAATATACCCTTATTCTCTATAATCTACTAATACCTAGTAAGATAATAAGGTAAGTCCTAGGAGGGTATTAAAGAGGTATTAGTATAAGCTATTAGCTTATTTAATATTAAGAAAGCCTTAAACCTAAGACTAAAGGAGGATTAATAATACTATCTATTAAACTAGGTCTTAAGGGAGTTTCCTAATGTATTTAACTCTAATAAAGCTTACTTATTATCCCTTAAGTAACTAGGGGTAGATTATTAGATTAACCTTATACTAGGACTAGATAAGAGAGAGCTATTACTCCCCTAGGGCCCCTTTTATAATATATTAAGAGAAAAGCTATAAGTACTAAAAAAAACCTTATAAAACCTCCTAGATAAGGAGTTTATTAAGGCGAGTAGCTTACTTATTAGAGTATTAATACTCTTTATAAGGAAGCTAGGTAAGGGAATTTACTTCTATATTAACTATAAGGCCCTTAATATAATTATAAAGAAAGATTACTACCCCCTCCTATTAACCTCTAAGATTCTATATTAGATAAGTATAGCTAAGTAGTATACTAAGCTAGATATAATAATAGCTTTCTATAAGTTAAGAGTAATAGAGGAGTACTAGGAGAGAACTATATTCTATACTTAGTATAAGTTATTTAAATAAGTAGTTTACTTATTTAGCCTAACTAATACCCCTACTAACTTCTAATAATATATTAATAGTACCTTATAGGACTTCCTTAATAACTTTATTATTACTTATATAAATAATATATTAATTTACTCTAATAGAATAAGGGAAGATTATAAGAGAAAGGTCTAGGAGGTCCTCTAGAGGCTAGTAGATATAGGTTTAAACCTTAAACCTATAAGGTATAAGTTCTTAGTTAAGAGGGTTAAATATATAAGGTTTATTATAATAGCGGGAGATAGCCTCCCTTATAATCCTAAGAAACTCTAGGTAATTATTAAGTAATTACCCCCTATCTCCCTAAAGGGGGTCTAGAGCTTCTTAGGGTTTATAAACTATTATAATATATTTATATTAGAATATAGGGATATTATTAGATTACTTATACTACTTATTAGGAAAAATATAATATTTTAATAGGGAGATAATTAAGAATAAGCTTTCTTATAGCTTAAGTAGCTTTTTAATATCTAGCTAATACTCTACTAGTTTAGTTTAGAGGATAAGATTATTATTAAAACTAATTATTTAGGATTTATATTAAGAGGGGTGCTCTTATAAGTTAACCTAGAGGGTACTTACTATCTTATAGTATTCTACTTAAAAAAGCTCTTACTTATAGAGTATAACTATCCTATTTATAATAAGGAGCTCCTAGTAATCCTTTCTTATTTATATATATAAAAAGCGGAGCTATATAGTATAATTACTTTTAAGGTACTAACTAACTACTAGGGGCTTAAATACTTTATAAAGAAGTAGCACCTAATAGAGCGCTAGAGCTAGTAAGTAGAGGAGCTATCTTAGTATAATTTTATTATTAAATACTACCTTAATAAGGAAATAGTAACCCCTAATACCCTCTCTTAAGGGAGAGGGAGTAGGATACGCTATAAGAGTAGGATAATAAGTAGAAGTAGGGGAGGGTCTTATAGCTAATACTAGACTACGCCTACCCCTATAGGGACCTTATAGTTATCCCCTTAGTAAGGAGAAGTTAGAAGGGCTATACTAATATCCTAGATACTATAGTCTTTAATAGTAACCCTAAACTATAAGTATTATAGCTAGAAACTATAAAAAAGGATATAATATATAAAGCTATATACTACGTAGTTACTTACTAGCTTTAGAGCTTTCTATTAAATATAAAGGCTAAGGTTTAAATTAGTAAGTATAATATTAATAGTTAGGAGAGACTAATATTTAGGGGGAGGCTATAGGTACCTAGTAGGGAGGATAATAATAACCTACTAGGGGAGCTCTATATAAAGATTATCTAATAGAGCTATAACTTAAGTATAACTACTTATCTAGGCTATAATAGCACGCTAGAAATAGTAAGCTAGTAGTTCTATTAGCTAGGATAATTATAAATAGTATAGAGATTTATAAGGAACTATAATATCTATAAAGAAATATATATCTAGAGGTAAGCTAAGAGGGGCTTCCTAAAGCCCCTACTAGTACCTACCTAGTTATACTTAGACCTCTTAATAGACTTTATTATAGACTTACTACTTATAAAGGATAATACTAGCTAATACCTATAAGTTATAGTAAATAGGCTAGGTAAGTTAGTAATACTAGAGGAGAAAGGTATTATAAAGGTAGAAGCTTATACCTACTAGTTCCTTACCTCCTACTTCTAGTTCTATAAGTTCCTATATAGTATTATTAGTAATTAAGGGTCTAACTAGGTAAGCTACTTCTAGGCTAAATTCTACTACCTTATTAGTATAAGGAGGCTATTAAATACTATATACTACTTATAGACTAATAGTAATACTAAGAGGTAGAACTAGGAGATATAAGCTATCTTATATATATTTATAACCTAGGTATAGTATAACTAGGGGTAGCTCCTACTTACTATCTAGCTAGTACTCTATAATAGGGTTAGTAGTATAACTAGGCTCTTACTATTCTTCTTAGAACACGGGTATTATACTAACCCTATACTTATAGTAAATAATATAATAGGAGAAGCCCCCTCTAGGGATATAATAGCTACTCTCTTAGTAATAAGACTATAGGAGGTAGTAGACTTTATCTAAATAAGTATTATAACTACTTAATAATATAGCGAGGAAAATATAAACTAGTATAGGATACTTATAGAGGAGTACTAGGTAGGTAATAAGGTTTAGCTTTTAATAGCTAACTATAAAAGCCCTAGGCCTAGTAAGAAGCTATTATAGTTATATTATAAATATACTATAATTAGAGTTCTAAGCCTATATATTATTGAGTTAGATATACCTAGTAATATCTACCTAAGGTTCTATATAGACCTCCTCTAGAGAGTACTAGAGGACCCCTTACTTATATATAGAAGAATAGACCCTAGCTATTACTAATTATAGCTAATAATAGTAAATCTAAGTAATATATAGAGGAGATATATATAGCGCGATAGAAGGTAGTTAGGCGAGGGTAGAGGCGCGAGGTCCTAGTTAAGTAGGAGGGGTATATAAAGCTTACCTAGGAGCCTATAGAAGCTATTATAGAGACTACTATAGTAAATAGGTATAAAGCCCTATATAGACTAGTTATCAATAATAATAGCAACCTAGCCTATACCTAGGGGGGGATTAGCTAGAAGGGGGGAATAGTATTATAAGCTATACCTAAGTTAAGCTTACCTAGGCTTCTATCTAGGTTTACTACCTTAAGGAGCTACCTAGGGCTTACCTAGGGCTTACTTAGTTCTTCCCTATAGACTAGTGAAATTTTATTAGAGAGGAAAACTTCCCCTTTTCCTCTTTAGCTTAAATAAATAGTATTATAGCGACCTCTTATTAAATAAACTCAGGTCTAACCCCCTCGTATATATTACTTCTATATATATGCCCTTATTTAGGCGCGTCCTAGCCCCTTTTCTAGCGCGTACCCCGATTACTTCGGGCCCGTGCGGAGCCGGGCGAACGTCGATCTGAACTCGCAGCGCACGTTCCGGACCCTCTAATCTAATAATATAACCTATTATATAACTTACCTCCTTAGCTTCCTATATTATTCCTACCTCGCTAGCTACCCTTTGATAATAACTTTAATATTATTAATTTAAACTTTAATATTATGCTTAACCTCTCTACTCTTCTTATATATTAGTATTATAAAACTAATACTAATTAGTAGTTAACTTTACTATTATACTATAACTATAGATTAGTAAGGATTGATAAACTAAAGAGATATTTATTACTTAATAATCTTAAACCTCCTCTTATATATAATTATTATATTAATAGAGATATTAGGTTTAGTTATTAATAATTTAGCTTCTACTTCTAACCTAGGACCTCTAAAGTTATTATTAAATATTATAAGCGAAGTTTTAGATCCCTTATTATTAATAATGACTACGGTCTACCCTATTAGGCTATTATAGCCTTAATATTAATAATTAATAGTTTATAACCTTTTATTATACTAGTAAAGTTATTACTTTCCCCGTACTTTTACCCTCTTTTGATACCTTCTACTACCCTTATAGTTACTATAAATATTATATTCTATACTTACTAACTATAGTACTTTCTATTAATATTATAATTTTGAAGAGCCCTCTATTAACTTCCCCTCCTTTTACTTTATATTAACTACCTATTTTACTAATTTTAACTCCTATAAGTCTTTTTAGTAAATTTAGTATATTTAACATTATGTAGTACCTTCTAATATTAATACTAACCTTACTACTTCTCCCTGCTTTAACTACCTCCTTAATACTTAAATCTACTACTACTAACTCTCTATTTATATTAATAATAATTATAACTTAAGATAACAAAAATAAGCCCTAACTACTTATTATAACAAAGTAATAATAAGTCTATAAGATATTATATTAATATCTCATAAAACCCTAAATAAAGAAGACCTATAAAATATATATTAAATAATGATACTTCATAATATACGATATAATATAGCATAGTATAGTATAGTACTAATAATACTAGCTATACTATGAATAGAAAGGTCTACAAAGTCCTAGAAAGCCTTATCTTTAATATACTTTCTAGCTAGAACTAAAAGGGTTTAAGCTATAACTCTATAATATAACTAAGCCTAAATAGGCTAAATATATACGTAATATTTTGCATAAGCTATTGCATAAGTAATTACGTAATAGAAGCCTCTAGAAAGCTTAAGATAAGTATAAATAACTCCCCTTTAGCCTCTAGCTACTGCATAGTGATTTTACCTACTTAAGTGCAATAGACCTTATAACTCCGCGCCTCCTGATAATATATAGCCTTTAGTTACGTGTTTCTAACTCTCCTAACTATAGCTATACTTATATATGCCTATAGCCTTATAATCTTTAACTTTATATTAATAATAACGTGGTTATTAATTATTAAAACTATAAAACTATTGACTTTTCCTCTCGCGCACTACCCGCTCTGCTATTAAATACCGCCTCTATTACCGCTTTGTCCGCTAGTAGCTATGCTATCGTTAGTAACGCTCTCTCTATATTAAAGTAGTCAGCGCAAGCTGTACTTACTAACGTTTAAGCCCTAAGGGGCCTAGGCTACCTAGGCTACCTCTGCCTTAGTAATATAGAGGACCTACTTAAAGAAGGGTTACTCTATAGGATATTTAATAACTTACTAAACTTCTACTACTAAGTTTACTTATTTAGCTTTAATATTATTATACCTTATAGAGTCCCCTATAGGGGTATTAAGGTAAGCTCTCTTAAGGGCTATACTAATAATATACTCTCTATATATAGCAGAGTAGTTAATAAAGGAGCGGGTTTTATTAATAATGTTAAGGCTAAACTCTCTAGTAATCCCCTCTATAATATTAATACTAAAGGGCGTGCCTTACTTAGGCTTAGTATATTTATATATAGGGTTTAGTACTAATATAATTAAGGATTTATTATAAGTTAGCTAAGAATAAAGAAGAGGGAGAGGTATAAGGCCCTGCTTATAGAGCTTTTTATACTTCTAGCTATAAGAACGTCTTAGGAAAGACCTCTTTAGTTAAAGAGTTACCTCTTATATAGTTTATATTTATTTTTAATATCTTACTAAAAGGTTAACTTTTTAGGTTAAGGAGTTATCCTATATAATAGCTTTTATCTTTAGTACCTTACTAGAAGGTTAACCTTTTAGGTTAAGGAGTTATCTCGTATAGTAGCCTTTACCTTACTAGAAGGTTTAGCGAGGGCGTTGCTATAAGAGCCTTAGTAGCCTATTTAGCTCTAATATAATTAGCTCTAATATAGCGCGCGTCTAACTTTATATAGTAATATTTAGAGGGTTTGCTTATACGTAGTAGGAACGTATAGCGTTCCTATATTATTTTCCTTAACTAGTAGAAAGTATAGGTTAAAATCCCTATATAGGTATTTCCCGAATTATACCTATAAACTAGGTGAATTTATTATAATCTTTTTGCGAAGGGGCTATAGCGTAATTCCGAACTTAATAATCCTTAGCTTTATAGCTATAAGCCTATAAAAATTGTGCACGGATTATATAGTGATCTAAGCACTATTCTACTTAATAAGCTTAATAAATAGCCGCTTAGTAGCTACGTTTTAGGATATCTTACCCCTCACTTTACGAGGGTAGGATTTATAACTTAGAGATAATATTATAAATATTGAACGATTTCTCTATTAATTAATTCTAGGAAGAATATCCTCTTATGCTTCAATTTATTAGCTTTTATTATAATATTACTCAGCCTATTAACATCTATTATTTAGGCTGTTTTACTATCCCTTTTGCGACCTATATACCTATTCCTGTAAATATCACTACTAGAGCTAAGGTAATTAATATTATAATAGAGGATTTATAAAAAGAGTACTCTAAATATAAAGTTGTAAATACCCTTATTACTTATAATAGCCCTAGTACTAATAATGTTATTTACCTCTTATTATAATTATAAGTTAGGGTATATTAAGAAACGGATAAATAGTAGGGTCCCTACTAACTAATCACTATTTAAAGTAAAGTAGTTACTATTTAGCTACTCTATAGCCCCTTAGACTTCCCCTCTATTACTATAAGACCTTTCTATAGCGATCCTAAGGCCCCTAGAGGCCCTAATAATAATAAACTATAAGCGCCTATTACCCCTGAGGTTATAGAGCTAACCCTAAACCCCCCTCCGCCCTAGTATAGAGGATAACCATAGAAGAACCTCATTACTAACCTATTCAATATATTTAAACTAGAAGTTAACTACCTAATAATATTTATCTTAATAAAGAAAAAAGCTAATTAGGAACTTTCCCTAGCTCTATATAAGTCTAGTAAGCGTATTACTAATAGTCCTCCCTTTCAGAAGTCTTATAAAAAAGAAATCAATACCCTCTTTAATTATAAAGTATTTTTATTTGAGATCTATAACCTAACTAAGTAATAGAGCTACCTTTTTTAATCCTATATAGTTAATAAGATTAAGAATAAGACTACTACCCCTATTAAGAAGTCCTACTTAGTTATCTATAGCGTTAATAATACTAATAAGTAGGATATGTTAACTTAGTTACTTATAATCTAGCGTTATAGTATTTACCTCCTTTTAGTAGTTACCCTCTTACTTAGCCCTAATTATACTATTTAGATTAGGCATGTTACCTAAGCTTATAGAAATCCTAGATAGTACTAGTATATAATATTTATATTTAACTACTTAACTAGATCTACGACCTCTATCCCCCTAGGATTATTATAAAAGTTATTAAACCCCTCTGTAGTATTACTAAGGATAGTACTCATTAGTAAGCTAATTATAGCGCCTATTACTATAATAGCTTATATATAACTAGCTCCGCCTTTAACCCCTATCTACTTGAGTTTGGAATTACGCCGCAGCCCCTTTATAAAAAGATTATAACAAATTCACCTAGTTTATAAGTATAATTTAGGAAATACTATATAGATATTTTAACTTATACCCTCTATTAGCTAAGGAAAATAATATAGGAACCCTATATATTCCTACTACTTATAAGCAAACCCTTGTTAGAATAGGTATATAAGTAGCGAAAGGGGCGGTAAAACAGCCTGAATAAGAGATATTAATAGGCTACGTAATATGGTAATGAAAGCTGATAAATTTAAGCATAAGGAGGTATTTCTCCTGGAATTGATTGATAGAGAGATCGTTGAATATTGATAGTATTGTTAATATTATTTCTAAGTTATAAATCCCGCCCTCACGAAGTGAGGGGTAAGATATTCTAAAACGTAACTGCAAAGTAGTAGCTTATTAAGTAGAAATCGCGCTTAGATGACTATGTAGTCCGTGCGCAATTTCTGTATATTTATAGCTATAAAGCTAAGGATTATTAATATATATATATATATAAGGTTATTGCGGCCTCTGGCCACTGCATAGTGATTTTACCTGCTTAAGTGCAACAGACCTTCTAACTCCGCGCCTCCTGATAATATATAGCCTTCGGTCACGTGATTATAACTATAGCTGCACTTATACGTGCCTATTAATAGCCTCACGATCTTTAACTTTATATTAATAATAACGTGGTTTTTAATTATTTAATAGACTATGAAACTATCGACTTTTCCTCTCGCGCACTACCTATGCTACTAATACCGCCTCTATTACCGCTTTATCCGCTAGTCCTCTTATTCAATCGGGTTAGCTAACGCCTTTATAGCTATACTATCGTTAGTAACACTCTCTCTATATTAAAGTAGTTAGCATAAGCTATACTTACTAACATTCGCCTACGCTACCTAGGCTACCTCTACCTTAGTAATATAGAGGACTTGCTTAAAGAAGGGCTACTCTATAGGGTATATAATAACCTACTAAACTTCTACTACTAAGTTTACTTACTTAGTTCTAATACTATTACGCCTTATAAAGTCCCCTATAGGGGTATTAAGGTAAACCCTCTTAAGGGCTATATTAATAATATACTCTCTATATATAGCAGAGTAGTTAATAGAGTAGCGGGTTTTATTAATTATATTAAGGCTAAACTCTCTAGTAACCCCCTCTATATTATTTATACTAAAGGGTATACCTCGCTTAAGCTTAGTATATTTATATATAAGGTCTAGTACTAATATAGTTAAGGGATAAGGATAAGGATATAGGAGAGGTATATAGCCCTACTTATAGAGCTTCTTATGCTTCTAGCTATAAGAACCTCTTAGGAAAGACCTCTCTAGTTAAGGAGTTACCTCTTATATAGTAGTATTTACTTTTAATACCTTACTAGAAGGTCGACTTTCTAGGTTAAGGAGTTATCTTATATAGTAGCTTTTACCTTACTAGAAGGTTTAGCGAGGGCGTTTCTAGGCTATGAGAGCCTTAGTAGCCCGTTTAGCTCTAATATAACTAGCCCTAGTGCGGCGCGCGTCTAACTTTATACGAGGGTTTACTTATAAGTAGTAGGAATATATAGGGTTCCTATTATATTTTCTTTAACTAGTAGAGGGTATAGGTTAAAATACCTATATAGTATTTCCTAAATTATACTTGCGAACTAGGTGAATTTATTATAGTCTTTTTGCGAAGGGGTTGCGGCGTAATTCCGAACTTAAAGGTTATTGCTATTATTAGAATTTATATAGATTTTTAAAGTATTTATTCCATGAAGGAAATACTTTTATAGTTATTATTTTATGTTTTATAGTTATTGAAGTATTATTAGAGAGATATTATATAGGTATATAACTATATATATTATAGTTATTTATTAAGGTTTATATAAACCTTATAAGATTATTATAGAATTTTTTAGATATTCCTTCGGTATTCTTATACCCCCCGTAAGGTATATATCTTATTCATATATAGCTTATTATTATATTATATTATATTATATTATCACACTCTCTTTATAGGTTATATACTCTAATATAAAAACTCTTAAAACCCAGTAGGGAAAAATAAATAGGAAATTCTTAGAGTATTATATTATATAATAATTACTAGTAGAAAAACCTAAAAACCTAAATCTTATAGGTATAAAAAGGAAAACTGGACTTTTATTATTATTACAGTCTAATAATTTAGATCTATACTGCGGTTATTATTATTTATATTTATATTATTATTATTATTTATTTCATTATTATTATTACCTATTATACGTAATAGGTTATAGAATTTTATCTTACCTAAAGGCTTTATTAATATATCCGCAATATTATTACTAGACTGCACATAAAAGAGGAAAATCTCTTCTTCTATAACTAGATTTCTAGTAAAATAGTGTTTAATATTAATATACTTAGCCTTTTTATAGAATTCAGGATTCTTAGCTAGTTTCTAAGCTAAGATATTATCTATAAGTATTTTAGGCTTTATAAGGCTTCTATAGCCTAATTCTTTAAGCATAAAGTTATAGCTATTATATATATATAGAGCCTCTTTTGCTATATCTAATAGAGCTATATATTCGGCTTCGCAGCTTGATAGGGCTACTGTTTTTTATTTAGAAGAAGAATAGGATATAA